>VKOC01046774.1:0-67500 GCA_009364415.1 Spea multiplicata | reverse complement strand
ACTACTTTCACATCCATGAGCATGGAAAGGCAGACTGAATGGGTTGCTGGTGGTCTACCCGCTGCCCTGTATTACATAAGAGAGGACTTCTGAGGTTCTGAGGTTCTGAGCAACAGTAGTTTTTCAATAAACTTTTAAACACAGTGGCAGGGAGCATTAAAGAAAATAAAAGAGAGATAGCTTTTACTTCTCTCTACATGATGCAGAACGTATCTGGGGATATTTTAAGATGCCCATATGTGGAACAGTGCCTTTAAATAGTATGCAGATGGTCCAAATACGTATCTGCCATTATAAATTATATGTAATATAATAAATTATATATATAACTATATATAGGAGTATTAGTCTAAAAGAGAATAGAGTATTTAGCTTTATAGGGTCACCAAATAAAAATATGTAAAGTAGCATAAGCTTTCTTTCCAGTTTTTTCAGGCCTGGAAACCAGTCATCTTGTCAAATCTTTTTATATTACAATGTTATTTAGTGTCACTTTATTTATGTATCATCTAAAAAAGTGTAATCATTCAGCAGAAGTGACAGAAATTAACCCAGTTTCACATTTCAGGTCCTCCTTGTGATTCCCAATGTGGTGGAAAATGCTGGGGACCTGGCCCAGAAAACTGCCAGAAATGTAAGCCTACTTACTATACACAAATAAACTAGAGAAAGGATTTGCCTGATTCCGTGCTAGGTTATTATATTTAATTATTCTACCATGCGTAATTAAAATTTGAGTAATTCAATTTCAGAGTAGCTGTGAAATTAGTTTTAACAAGTCTCCAATGAATTAAAGGAAATTCAGTACTCTGAAATAGATTTCTGAAAGAAACCAGTATACCGTACATGTATAACAGAACTAACCTTTTACATTGTTTTCACAGAACATAATGTTACAAAGCACTTAATAGAAATTAATATACATTTACACAATTATGTACCGTGAATTACAGTATATACAATATATATAACATGAATATTATCTATAGGAGTAACTAGGGAGGATTTAAAACCCTTTCAGTACCGAGGGGTTTTAGTACCCAAAATGCCATATTTTTTGCCATTTTTACCATGTGTTAGTTTAATTAAGATTCCCCTGCAGGACAAGTAGAACTTTCTTTTGAAACCACGGAAACAAAAGAAATATTAGCATTTCTTTTTAAATCATACACACACACACACAAAATGTGGCAAAAAATGCCACATATATTTGTAACAATTTGAAACAAGGTGAATATTCTTCTGTGAATTAATGAACACATTTTAAAAATACATATAATCAGGCAAAACAAAACATACAGATAACGGCATTACAACATGCTTAGTATTTGTGTTATAAACATTAAATTTGTCAAGTTTGTAAATGTTGTCTTCAGCATTACATTTATGCTAGCTCCTATACTCCTAACAATCTCCCTGATTTTCCCAATTTTTAGCAATTTTGCATAATAGTTCTTCCACACAGAAGGTGCCACTGTTGAACAATGACCCAATATATGTTTGGCATATCATTTATTTATGATTACAGCAACAGCCCACATACATACTTTTTATGTTCTAGAGGGCCACATCCATGCCTTATACATTACAATATTTTTCATATTTTTTTACTGTGCTAGGTTAGTGCTAGGGAAATGTCAGAGCTGTTTTTCAACATTTCTTTTTATTATATTTTGCACTTTGGGGGATCTATTATATCTTATTGATGCCACTGATGTTATTTACATCATTGAACTCACTAAATAGTTTATTTTTTTTATTTATATTAAATGTTATATACAGTGAAGCAAAAAATTATTCGATCCTCTGCTGATTTTGTATGTTTGTCCACTGACAAAGACATGATCAGTCTATAATTTAAATGGTAGGTTTTTTGAACAGTGAGAGACAGAATAACAACAAAAAATCCAGCATAATGCATTTCAAATAAGTTGCATTTGCCTCTGTGAAATAAGTTTTTGACCCTTTTGCAAAACATGACTCAGTACTTGGTGGCAGAACCCTTGTTGGCAATCACAGGGGTTAGACGCTTCTAGTAGTCGGCCACCAGGTTTGCACTTATGTCAGGAACAGATTTTGTCCCACTCCTCTTTGCAGATCCTCTCAAAGTCATTGAGGTTTCAAGGTTTCCTATGGGATTTAGATCTGGGGACTGGCTAGGCTACCCCAGGACCTTAATGTGCTTCTTCTTTGTTGCCTTGGCCAAATGTTTTGGGTCATTGTCATGCTGGAATACCCATCCACGACCCAGTTTCAATGCCCTGGCTGAGGGAAGTAGGTTCCCACCCAAGATTTGATGGTACATAGCCCCATCCATCGTCTCTTTGATGCGGTGAAGTTGTCCTGTCCCCTTAGCAGAAAAACACCCCCATAAGCATAATGTTTCCACTTCCATCTTTAATGGTGGGGATGGTGTTCTTGGGGTCATAGGCAGCATTCCTCTTCCTCTAAACACGGCGAGTTTTCTTGAGCAGGGGGCTTTGCAGGATTTCAGTCCTTCACGGCGTAGTGTGTTACCAATTGTTTTCTTGGAGACTATGGTCCCTGCTGCCTTGAGACCATTGACAGGATTCTCTCGTGTAGTTCTGGGCTGATTCCTCACCGGTCTCATGATCATTGAAACTCCATGAAACGAGATCTTGCATGGAGCCCCAGACCAAGGGAGATTGATCGTTATTTTGTGTTTCTTACATTTGTGAATAATCGCACCAACTGTTGTCACCTTCTCACCAAGCTGCTTGGCAGTGGTCTTGTAGACCATTCCAGCCTTGTGTAGGTCTACAATCTTGTCCCTGACATCCTTGGACATCTCTTTAGTCTTGGTCATGGTGGAGAGTTTGGAATCTGATTAATTGCTTCTGTGGATATGTGTCTTTTATACAGGTAACAAGCTGAGATTAGGAGCATTCCCTTTAAGAGAGTGCTCCTAATCTCAGCTCGTTACCTGCATAAAAGACACCTGGGAGCCAGACATCTTGCTGATTGATAGGGGATCAAATACTTATTAAAGTTAAAATAGGGTAACAAAAGGGTTGACAAAGTTGTGGAAGATGCAACCAGTGAGAAATATGAAACATTTAAATTCAAAACACAAAAGAAAAGTATATTTCAAAGAACAAGAGACCATAGTCTAAAACTAAACGGTGAGCGGTTTAAATGTAATCGCTTAGAGGTGCTAGGCAAATGGAAGAGTCTTCTAGCAGAGGCGGTTAGGTTAATACAGTGAGGGAGTTTAGATGTGTATAGGATAGTCATAAGACAATGCTGAATATAAGACAAGAGAAGGAATCAAAAAGGGTATGTATTTCTACAGCAGGAAAAATGGTTGGCTAGATAAAACAAATCGTTCTTATCTGCAGTAAAATTCTGTGTTTATGTTTTCATCCTCTGTAACCGTCTTAAAAATAATGGTACATTGTATATGATTTTTTTTTTATCAACTGCAGTTACAAAGCATGATTGTTCTCCACTATGTCCACATCACTGTAAAGGTCCTAGTGTCAGTGACTGTTGTGATGACCAGTGTGCATCTGGATGTACAGGAAACACATCAACACACTGCATGGTAATAAACTGTAACTCGTATTGTTTAATTGAATGTATTGATTACAGCATATCCTGCAATCCTTATGTGTAACTTGTGAGACTGCAACACTCCAAAGGGTGCCTCCCTGGCCCTTTGTGAACAATTTTCGAAAGGCACAGGGAGGCAGAAACTCAAACTGCTTGCACAGTGCACAAGAAACCAGAAAGAAAGCTGCCTGTGGTAAGGTGTAAGTATATGTGAGCATGAATGTGTATGTGTAAGTGTTTGCGTGTATGCCTGAGTGGTGTAGGAGCGAATGCGTCTTACTGTGAATATGTACGTGTGTTTGTGAATATGAGGAAGTGTATGTTAGTATAAGTATATGTAAGTATGTATATATGTGTAAGTGAGTGTTAGTATGAGCAAGTGTATGTGAGTGTGTAAGTATGTGTAATTATGTGTACGTGTTTTAGCGTGTGTAATCTTGTGTAAGTGTGTGTGCATATCTGTGGCAGTGTGTATATGGAGGGCAAGGGGTATGTGAGAGAATGTGTTAGTGATTGAATATGGTTATGTGTGATAGCGTGACTGTCTAGTTGTGTTAGTGTGAGTGTATGTGTGGGTTAATGATTAGATCTAAGTGAATGATAGGGTGAGTGTCTGCGTGAGTGTATGGGGGTATGAGTTAGTGATTGGATATGTGTGTGTTAGTGTGAGTGGTGTGTCTTTTATCATGAGAGACCCTCCTGAGGTCAGGCTGTGGGCCCCCTGTCTGCAACTCCTCCATGTGTCCGCAAGCTTAGCATGTGAGACGGCATAGATGGTGCCTTCAATACCTTGTGGTGGTGTTTGTGGCAGCGTCCAACAGTGTTCACCTGTGTCTGTAAATTGCTGGTGCTGCATAACAGTGTTATTTTATTTAATTCAATTACTTATTTAACTTATTAAGTATATTTCCAATCTTATTTTAATATTTAATGCATTATATTAACTACCGTAGTTATAAGTTGTGATTGTGTAAGAGTATGTCCTTTTGAGCCTGAGGTCCATTTAAGGAAAGCATTTTTTCATCAATTGGAGTTCCTCTTAGCCTCCTTTTAAATCTCAAGAGAGTCATCACTAGAATTACATGCCAGAGAGTCTTCATGCATGCATACTGCTGAGCAGAATATACTATATGTTTGATGGAGTGCAGTGTGAATAGTGGGGGACATGGAAGTGAAGCAAAAGCATAGAAAGGATTCTGATGAATCATTGTATAGATCTGCATCTACAAAAAAATAAAATCAAATGCATATGATGGCTGGAGTGCACCTTTTAAGGACAAGCCCTATGTATTTTGATTCTCTATCTTACATGGCTGTGCGTGCGTAGCAAATTCCAGTGTGTGTGTCCATTGCTCAGGCAGGGACCTGTTTCGGTTTTAAAGACAGGTCAACAATTAACACATTTAAAAAAACACTTAATTACGTTCCTAATAATAATTATTATTATTTTTTATCGACAGGCTTGTCGTACTTTTTATGACGGTGAAACTTGCAGAGAAAGTTGCCCTCCTTTGCAGATATACAAACATTACACATACCAGGTAGAAGCAAATCCACATGGAATGTACAGTCTTCAAAACTACTGTTTTAAAGAGTGTCCACGTAAGTTAACAGTCTTTGATTGCTATGCAATCCTCGTTAACTTCATCATATATATATATATATATATATTACATATATATATATAATAAATCCACATGGAATGTACAGTCTTCAAAACTACTGTTTTAAAGAGTGTCCACGTAAGTTAACAGTCATTGCTAGCAAGGTGGTTGACTCCTGAGCTTAAGCATCTGTCTGGTATACATATAACAGTAAAGCGGCTAGAACAGAAGGGAAATAAGCCAAGGTCAGTGGGTAGGAGAAGGAAGGAAAGTCAGAATCAGCAATGGTTAAGTATACGTCCCTCGTGGTGCCCTCTCCCTAGTCATCACCCCCAAAGTTTGTTTGTCCCTTCCTTTATTGTACCACACCTCTCTTTTCCTCCTTCATGTAGTTCAGATATAGATCAAGTAAACATCACATGGAAACACAGCATTGCCTTTATAGATCAATGAAAGCCTGTATTTGCAGTTATTAATAAATAACACATAAAACATGGTATTTCATAAATGCCAACAGTCCCAAATTTCCTGGGACAGTCCTAGGTTTTTTTTTGGTCCTGTCCCGTCAAATTTGGGTCCGTATCAGAATAAGAATAATGCTTATGCACAGTGCATTACACTGTGCACAGGCAGCACTGAATTTTAACTGTGTATGTCTAAGACACACACAACCTGAATGCTTGTAAATGAGCCCAGACTACCTAGTATCTTTACGGGGTAGCCTAAACCTCAATACTGCAGGGTCACGCAGAGTGAATGGCCTCACCCCCTTTGCCCTAGGATCATGGAAGGAATGGTGAGTATGACATTGCAGGTACAGCTAATAGCACACAAACCCTGCCTTGCAAGTATAAATCTACTGAAAAATCATCTTTTCTACTGCAAACTCATCTTCAAATGTTTACATTTAATAAATAATGCATGAAAACCCTAAATTGCAGGTATAGATCACAGGTCACACACCCCAAAGGCCAGCCCTGGCACCCAGATTGCATCCACAATACCTGCCTAGTACCTATATTGGATGCATAGGACTTGCCATTTTTGTCCCTAAATACCCTCCCTTTGTCATCTTTGCCCCAAACAGCCTGCCTGTGCACTCTTTTTCTCCTAGCAGCCTTACTGTGCCATATTTGCCTCAAACAGCCTGCATGTGCCCCTATTTTCCCCCAAACAGCCTCCCTGTGCCATCTCTGCCCCAAAAAGCCTGCCTGCGCCATGCTTGGCCCAAACAGCCTGTCTGTGACATCTATGCCCCCTGCTTACACATCCATGCTATTGCACACATACTCATATTCATTCACATACTCATTCACAAATACTCATTTATTTACTCATTCACACACTCACACATGCTTGTTATTTATTGTTTAGAGATCAAATTTGATATGCTAGCAACATCATTACCAAATCAATAAGATATGTGGGAAATATATTGACAAAAACAATATGTTTTTTATATTGCAGATCATTTTAAGCATACAGAAGATGGTCGGTGTGTTCTTACATGCAGCCCTGATTCAGAAGAAGTAGAGGAGCATGGTGTCATTTTTTGTAGAAAGCACAAAGGTATTACAGGCATTCATAAAAAATATATCTTATCCCTTATAATAAATGTTCACAACCTATGCATTTAATTTATAATTACAATTTATAATTACTTGTAACACTTTTCTTTCTGCACCAATATATTTTAAAGTGTGATCGCCATTTTAAATTGTATTTGTTAAATATTTTCACTGTCCCCTATTGTAACTTGCTACAGAATTTGCTGCTGCTTTATAAACAGTAATTATTTTAGGTATGCTCTTTTCTCAAACATTATGATTTAATCTGGCAGCAAGTGCCCTACATTTTCATTTGTTTTTCATTTACATTGACTTAATAATTGTTCCTATTCCAGTTTCTGGTACCTCCATAGCAGAATTATCCATGTTCAGTGAAGGCACTACAATGCAGTGTGTCAATATACTATGCCTTCTTTGACCTTAGTTGTAACTGGCATTGATTTACAGTATTACTCTACTGTAAGAGCCACACAGTGAGATTATATCTTCTTTAACTTTCTAAATTGTTACAAATGAAGTAGAATTATGTCCTACCTAGTAAAAGAATTAAAGCTGTCAAACACAAGCTATGATTTGGACCACAATGACCAATACTAACACTGCCCTGAATATTCATCTGAAACAGATTCATTTGAAACTTATATCTGTGGGAAAAGCCTTTATATTTTACAGTATAGAGTCAATTTATTTAATGATTTTTGACTTCAGCTTTGTATTGTATTTTCCCATGTGGATGTTGTGAGTTTTACTAAGACTGATATCTAAGCCAACAAAATGTTGGCTGTAAGGGAGATCTTGTGCAGGCTACTGATGCATGATCTATAAGGTGAAAATGCCCATATTATTATCCCCGTAAGGACAATGGGCGGTCCCTAAACCCATTGAAAACAATGCATTTCGAGCCCGTACATGTATGGGCTTTGTCATTAAGGGGTTAAATAAGTAGTTTTTCCATAATACATTAACCGGATAAATCATACTTTGTTTGTTTTTTTTGAAGCCTGTATCACACTCTTCACTAAAAACAAATACAGAAATATTTTGTTATTTAGTGGTCTCCTCTCAACAAAATCATTATCAGATACAAAAATCTGCAAGGACATATGTTACCATAGAAAACCTTCATGCAATCATTGCGAACACAAACGTTCTGTATTTTATGCGACATATATATTGTTTTCTCTACAGGCAAAGTATGCAGTGGAATTGGTACTGGAGATTTAAAAGATGCTGTGTCAGTTAATTCTTTAAATATTGATTCATTTAAGGATTGTAACAAAGTACTTGGGAATTTGGTGATTCTGCCATCTGCAAGGTATGAGTATATCATTTACATTTTTTTACTGAGTCTCTATGATCTATAACCTTTATTGCAGAATAAACCAAGAATTCAGAGCATGACATTCAAAAAAACCCATCTAAGGCATACATATTGGGGATTCTGTGACACTATAAGGCCTTATATTGCTTATTCCCCCAAAATCCTCAAAGTTCCCCAAGTTTTGAGAGGCCTATATTATTTTTCATGGCTATATCGCTTATCAAGGAGCTGAATCAATGGGATTTAATTGCATATTTTTTTTTTGGCTGCTAGGAGAACATGTATTACCAATTTCCGTATATGAGAGGGGGGGAGGGTCATCGAACATATGCAGGAGGGCAAGTTCAGGAAGATAATCTAAGTCAATATGGCACAATAACAGGAAAAGGGAAAAAACTTGTTTCCATAGGGGCTGTAGTATCGGGCAGCTCTACCACACATGGACCATGGAACCCTCGTGTCCACAACCCCTCCAGCAAAGTTTAGAGTGGCCAGGGACTATATGGGAGAGGCGAGCTGGGGTAAGATACCACCTGCAGCTAATTTTCTTTTGAAGCTCGAGGTGATTCGTGCAATAAGATACCCCCCTCATCATGTCCTCTGCCTCAAGCCAGGACTCGTGGGGCAATTGTAGATGCAATTCCCTCTCCCACGCTACCATATGGGGAAGCTTACGGGCAGAGAATCGATTCAGTAGAAGGGAGTACCAGGACGAAATGGCACCCTTACATTGCGGGGCAGCAACGCATAGTGATCGGATGGAACGTAGTGGTTGTGCATGTTGGATGATAGAACCAGACGAGGAGTGGAGAAGGTGGCGGATCTGGAGGTACTTGTAGAAGTCATGGTGTGGAAGTCCATGGTGAGAGGTAAGGTGTGTAAAAGAGTGTAGGTCACGGCCACTATAAAGGTCACCCAATACCCGTAGGGTGGGTCGAAGCCAGTGGGCCAGACTGAGGCCAGGGATCAGAAGTTCAAGAGAACGGAGCGGCGTGAGGAAGGTAAGTTTGGTCAAGGATGGCAAATGTCTGGAGACGGTGGCCCAGGTATCAAAAATGAAGGAGGTCGTAGGCGGTAAGGCAGGCAAGGGGGGGCGTGAGGGGCCCTGCACCCATAGGAGTTGATCTAGAGTGTAGGGAGAGAGTATAGCATTCTCCTGGTGTACCCAAGTTGGGGAGTTAGTTAGTGCGTGCGCAAGCAATCTCAAGCAATGCAGAGATATGCATGAGGCAGAGGAGACAGAAATGTAAGTTGTCCTGATGGTCAGATCCATACTGTCATAGAGAAGTAAGCTTTAATATATAGTGAATCACTGGATATATGGTTGGTGCTATAGCTCATAGACGGTGACAGTTCTTTTCTGGAGCTGCCATAATCCAGAATGACCAATACCTATTGTCTCTAAAAATTGGCAGGCTACATATAATAAACTAAAATGTACTTTTTACTGGAGTAATGTATATGTTTCTACATTGAATGTATAAAGATATGCAGACCACAATTAATATGCCTTAAAAAATTAGAGGGATATGCAGCCTCTTCATTCCCAGGCCGAAGTCAAAGGAGGGCTGGATCTTCTAGGGACCCTTGAAAAGAGGATCCACTGAAGTCTGTAAGGTAGGGTGGCAGCCAAAAGGCACAGCCAACTCCCTCCAACCAAAAAGCAAAGTCTTGGGGGACCAAGCTCCATTGTGGGATTTTCGTTCTGTGAGAGCAGTATGCGAGGGCAAACTCTGTTTGTTGTATTTTTTCTTGTCAGTTCATCTGTTACTTTGGTACTTGTTTTCCCGTCTATCAAATATGAAAAAAAATTCAAACATTAATAACTCTTTAAAACTTACATGTTTACTTACATTATACATTTTGGGCAGATTTTAAGAGAAATAGTCTGTACATAATAGGTTTTTACTTGGCAAGTGTAGGTGGCACAGGGAGAGTTAGCAGGGACCTCATATATTTTACAAATTAGAGATAATTGTTCCTAATGTTCTAGTTGGAAATTGGTTAGGCGCTAATACCAATAAATTTACTTACATAATATTAAATCAATTATTCATATTTAATGAAATCACATATAAGGCATATAACCTTTTAATATGGTTTCAAGACAGTCTTGTTTGATCTTCCTCCACAGACCTAATTCGCTTAGTTTACTTTATATTTGTATTTGTTCTGTATTTTTGCAATTCTTATTGCTACAGCTATTGAGTGATATTATTTCTATATATCTTTTTTACAAGTGTTTGGTGGTACACATTCTGTGATACAGTTGTTGCTCATGTCCAATTTGTATTTTCTTGATTGATTTCCCCAATTTACTTGGAGAACTCACTGGGTAAAACTTTATTGTATGCTAATACCAATTAATACCAGTAAATCATTAATACCAATTATTTTTGCATTTGGAATTTTCAGAACATACTTACTAAATGTTTTTCCTTGATTTCTAGTGACTCATTCAACATTCACAAATCAGACTATGAAAAGCTAAGGGTCTTTAAAAGTATTCGAGAAATAACAGGTTAGTAAAAGATATTGTATAGGGATCATTTTCAATTCATCGTCCGTTTTCTTCAATGGAATTCACTTAATGATCAATGTATTGTGAATTAAACTACAGGTTATTGTAAAGACTGCTGAATTTCCTGGGTAAAAGTACAAATAACTAGTTAGTGCTTGGTGAATAGGTCCAAATGTAGTTAAATTGCTAAATGCTTAAATTTATATTGGTAGCTGTTAATGCACTATAAAGAGAAAGAAGTGTTCAAATGTGTTCAAAAGTATGACCCTGCGTAAGAAACATTTTATTATCAAACTTTGTTGATATTTGCATTAGCAAATATTCCTTCTACAACTTTTGCTGGACAATACTAACTTCCAAGGCTACATCTGTATTTTTTCTACACGATCCGGTAGGTTATTTTCTGTATTCTTCATAGGTTCAGTTCAGCTGAACCTAACAAAATACTCTGAAGTAATATAACCAATCTGGATTTGACACTGAATTAATATAATGATGTGTATGAAATTTTATTTCCACCCTAACACAAGGAGGAAATCTAGTAGTTACCACTTGACCATAAATGATTATTGGAGACGGCGTGCCTTCAGCAATGCAAAAATGATCTATGTTAAAGATAGGTTGGAATTGGAGTTGCAGGAGAGTTGTGGTTTCAACACCTTAGTTCAGTAGAGGGGCCACCACGTGCAAATTTTCCTTCCAAGGATGGATTAGCTGGCCCTGCATAAAGTATAATTGTCACTGATTTAATAATGCTTTATACAGGACCAGACAAGCTCTTTCTGCAACAGAAGCTCAGTGTGGTTAGCCCTTCCTAATGGACAATGAATTGACGGCGTGAAAACCATACCTCTCCTGCAAACACTTGTGTCAACTCTCCATTTAGTGACTAGACCTCAAGTAAGTGCATGTTGTCTTAGTTAATGTACACTTGTATGATAATTCTGTGTTAATTAATCTTATTTTGTTATTTAATTAATTCTGTATGACAGGTTTCCTACAAATTATGTGGTGGCCCAAACAATACTCTGATCTGAATCCTTTTGAAAATCTTGAAATAATCCATGGCACAACAACATTGTAAGTATGATTCTTTTAGAAATAAAGTTAGCCATGTTAATTCTAATTATGTCAAATGCATGCATCTAAAACATTTTTACTCATGTTCAGAAGAAAGGACTTAATTTGCGCATGAGGTCTCTCCCAATCTACATTTTAGGCCCACTGTGAAAGGACCAGATACCCCCCAAAGTATGCCTCGGCCTGTCTCATAAGTTATGAGTGGTGGTGTTTGCACACAGTGGACAAGATTCACTTATTTGTTTTTGTACAAGGTTAGGAGCATACATTTTGACCACCTTTGCTAATGCTTTTATTATATGGCAATGTGTTTTGGACTGGATAGTTTGTAATATTGCAGTCGTACCTGTTGTACAAGAAGCTGTCGCCTTGTGCTGATTCATTCATGGCAAATCAACAAAGAATGGTCCAGGTTAACCATTTTAACTTCTTCTCCAAAGTCTACATTAATCAACAGATTAACCAAACTGACAACCTAGTAGTATTCACTGACATTATAGTATAACCCTGTACGTTATATTCAATAATACCTGTATGTTGCACTTAATAAATATGTAACTTCAGAAGACAAATATTGACAACCACAAATTAAGTTTCATAAATATCTAACATTGATGATCTTATATCTTTCTTCTGTTGAAGTGAGGGCTACTCTATGATTATAACAAGGCTGTCCATACATTCACTGGGATTAAGTTCCCTAAAAGAAATTAGAAATGGTAATGTACTGATTAAGGCGAACAAGAATCTTTGTTATGTTGACTCTATCAATTGGAGAACCATTTTGAAAACAGACCAGCAAAAAGAAATCGAGAATAACCAGAGTCATGAGGAGTGTGGTAAGATCACCTATGCAATTTCTCAATTGTGCCACAAAAAGCAATTGTACATGTTGATTATTGCTACCAATTGTTCAACACATACACACATTGCAGTGCCCATGTATATGAGGCAACGTGACAACTCAAATCAACACAATAATGAATTTTGTAGGTTACATACAGCCCAGCACAAAAAATGGTTCCTTATGTCCACCAGAATAAAGGTGTATTCCATTTGGGTTTTTGCAAACTTACATATTAAAGCACATATTAAAAAGAAAAGCAGTAATTTGTTGGAATTCTGGAATCTTTGGAATAATATTTTGATATTTATATATATATTTATATAAATATATTTATATATATATACGTTTGTTGACATTTTCTAGCTGCTGCAGATAAGATGTGTGATCCCTTATGCTCTGTCGGAGGCTGCTGGGGCCCAGGACCCTTCCAGTGCTTTTCTTGTCATACATTTAGTCTTGATGGGGAATGTTTGCATCCCTGTAGCATTTTGGAAAGGTAATTTATTTTCTGGGGGGGGGTGTTAATGTTTATTTTTTTTTTTTTTGAACATACAGATTTCACTTTTTTGGGGTCTGCGTATTATTATATTTTCAAAAACAACAGGCACTGCTCTACTTTCAAATGTTTTGAGGACAGGGGCTGTTGTGTTATAATACATTTCAGTGGGCAAACATGTTCTTATAATTTAACATGTTAAAAAAACTAACGTAGTCTTGGAACATGATAGCGCTATGACATGATGTTTCAAGCCCTCATGATTGTAAAAAAGGGTCCTTAGACATCCTGAAGGTTTCAAGGTGGTATTTGTCATGACAATGTTACATATAAGAGATTTACTTTACCACCTTTTTTAAGGCCCAGGCTATTTTTTTTACCTTTCATGACCAAGGTTGTTTTAACATTTTTGTGGTGCTTCTGTTTAGCTGTAATTCTTCTCTCTCATTTAGTGTACACACACAGATTATACATGTTTTGTTTCAGAACGAGAAGGGCTTTCTTCAGATACCATTTTTTAATCATATGATCTAATTTCCTATAAAAACTATATAAACTAGAAAAAAAATAAAAACTGGAAAAAACACCTGCTAAACAGATTATACTATGTGTCCTGAACTTAAAAATACCCAATCTTTAAGTTATAGAGCAATAGATACAAGTAGCGTTTTGCTATTGCAAAACCATTTTTTCCAAATCTGGGAATCGTGTCCCCATGTCCTATTTGGGACATCTTTGAGGCCAGCCAATTAAATTTACCATATATTTTTAAAAATTAGACACCCCAGGGTATTTTAATGCCGGTATGTTAACCCTTTCCATGCACTAATTCTACTACCAGCCTTTGTCAAACTTTGTGGTAGTAATTTGTTTACACAAATTCTACTTTAGAGCTCCTGGGATATATCACTGTCAGACAACATCAATATGTGTTCAGCAACAGCTCCTGAGTACAGTGATACCATGGGGCATGCTAACCATGACCCTCTCAGAAACTTGTAGCGCTTGGGGCTTCTATTGAGGCATTTCAGCAACGCCATTTAAGCTTAGGAGGCGATTGTTAGTCGCTAACTGACTGTTTGGTCGGTAAGAGGTTAAACTGAATGACTGCACAAGAGCATATAAAGCATTTAAGGGGAACTTCCATGAAAGCCATATTTGTCAATATGAGCTTAGCAGATGGTCTATAATATAGGGTAGCACTATAATAACTGTGCTTTATCTTCTTTTTGTTCCAATAAACTTACTTTGTCTCCAAATCTGGAGGCTGATATTGTTGTCAGTCTTGTGGTTTTGAGTGACTTTCCCTGATTCCACACTGATTCTTTATGATAATGCTATGAACTCCATTTCTGCCTAGACTTCTGTCAGAGGGAGTTTGATAATGACTCATAGTGTTTGTCTAGTAGATTGGGCTAATAGAGCTAAAACATACAAATGGCTAATGTGCAGCTATCTGAAAACATTATATAATCCAACTATTAAAAAAACAAAAACAGTACAAGCTTTAGAACTACAATTTAACCTAGCTCTAGCACCAAAAAACATGGTGGGAGGTTGCTTTTAAGAGTGTGTTAAACTGCTCATAGCTGCTCATAGCTTCTTGGCTTGCATGCATGTTTTTGGCGAAGCAAGTCTCCTGGTGCTTTCATGTACTCCCCACCAATAAGCCCCAGCACTGGCTCACCTATGGACGAATTGACAATTTGGCTGCAGTTCATGTGTTTGTACTGCACAGCATGACTACAATAGTTGTGCTGGCTGATGGAAGAGCCCAGACAGAGGCCCACATGGGCAGCAGTGAAGGCCGAGTGAGCTTCCGACTTCTTATCATGTTACATTACCAAGCAGTAAGAAGCTATGTTTGTAGTCACAGTGTGTTTATATCAGTGAAGCAACATAAGGACAGAGGCAATTATCTCGGCTCCCATGACAAATGTAAAGATATATTTTACACTGACTTATCTGATGGCTACTTGGTTATGTTTTGACATTCACTTAGTAGTCTTGCTTCCATGCAGTCTTGTGGGAACAAAAAACTTGCTTTGCTTTGTCAGTGGTTCCTCCATGTCCCCTTAAAAGTGATTCCTGGGCATGAAAGTGTTTGGAGGTTCCAATTTCAGAATGCATTGCATTGTGAATGTCTTTGTGTAAATAAAAAGGTACCTGCATTGTAGTAAATATAGTAATAAGCTAATACACTGTGTATGTATAAATATGGAGTGGGGTCCTTATATCATGGTTGCCCCAGGGCCCCACCTGACCTTAATCTGCCCCAGGACTCATAGAATTTTCGATTAAAGTGCTTTTCTGCCAATGCTACTTGAGTTTTAATATGCAGTCTTCGTTGTTAGGCTGCATAAGGGTTAGTATAATAACAATGTTCATTTCTTAACAGTGTTGCAATATTAAATATATTGTTAATATTAGGAGCAGCAAGTGTCTACTACTAGATAATGCATGCATGAATTCAGTATATAATGTTTGCTTGCAGATATCCACATAGAGAAGAAAGTGATGGTGAGTGTTATACGTGCCATCCAGAATGCATGATACAGCCCACTTGGCTTACCTGCGCTGGGCCGGTATGTACCTCTTAACCATTTAAAGACTTATCTAAACAAAATTACTTTTTATTCTGGTGTTTATATACCATAAACAGCACCTTCACCTAAGAGGGTTTTAAATACTACTTATATTGGGTTTTTTTATTTAACATTTTATTAATTGTTTCTTATTTTGTATTAGGAACAATGTAATGTATCACACAATGACTAGTTATAGTTTCAGAACTATATTTAGCTACAATAGGAGTAATAGTGGTAATTTATATGTTATGTTATAGGATTGGTGTCCATTCTGGACCATTGCATACTCGGACAATATGCAGATTGTTTTCTTCATCCCAGGATATATTTTTACCTATACATTCATTTAGCTACCAGTATTGAACGTTATCAATATTATTATTATCATTTATTTATTAAGCGCCAAGAAGTTATGTAGCGTGTACAATTTAAATGGGGCAGTTAACACACATAACAATTAAGCAATACATACAGGCAAACCAAGTTGATGAGAACCCTGCCCGTGAGCTTGCCATCTAGCCTAGGTCTAGACACTAGGGGCTCGATAGAATGACCCACCTAAAACATATTTGGTTTTAATGGAGATAATTAGTAATTAGTAATTGGGTGATTAAATAATACATTTTAGTCAAATATAGCGCATAAGGTTCACTTACAGAAACAAAAGGTAAGGAGGACTTGAAATGAAATATGTGCCATATTATAATATTGAAAATAATGATCATTATTATGAAATTAACTGCCTTAAAATAACCTTCCCCACTGCTGGAATTATCATTATGATTATTACTGATAATTATTATTACTAATAGCACTCAAATTAAACTATTTATATATACACACACACTGATCAGCCATAACATTATGACCACCTGCCTAATATTGTGTAGGTGCCCCTTTTGCCCCCAAAACAGTCAAGACCAGTCAAGGTCTGGACTCTACTAGACTTCTGAAGGTGTGAAGCTTTGGTGAACTCCATGCCCAAGGCAGTGATGGAAAATAATAATTGGCAACACAGAATATTGACACTTTGGGCCCAATTTGGACATTTCTACTTAGGGGTGTACTCACTTTTGTTGCAAAGGGTTAGACATTAATGGCTGTGTGTTGAGTTATTTTGAGGGGACAGCAAATTGACTGTTATACAGCCTGTGCAATCACTACTTTACATTGTAGCAGAGTGTCATTTCCTCAGTGTTGTCACATGAAAAGATAATAAAATATTTACAAAAATGTGTGGGTGTACTCACTTTTGTGAGAGTGTGTATATATATATATGTGTTAATGCTGTAGTTAATTTTATATCTAGACACATGTTATTGACTACCTAATTTAGCTTAATTGTTTATTACTTTGATTTCAATTTGCTGTTCGGAGGTTTGTTTTGGTTTGCTAAGAGAAGCAATGATTCTTAATTGAAATGAATGCTTGTTGTGAGAATATACAAAGTAACATGGTACATGTAGTTGGAGAATAAGCACACATTACTTGACTGTGTGCTCTGAAAATTAGCTCACTCCTTTCTAACAAGTAAGATTTTTTATGGAATGGGTCTCGTATGGAAACTAGACCCATCGTTGAATCTGACCAAAAAGTTTCTAGATGGATCAGGCAAATATTTTGAGAGCAAAATGCTATACGAGATGAATAATTTTATTTTATATTATTATATTAAAACAATAACTTTATTGATTATTTTAGTCAGTATTTTTCTTAATTTCTGTTTTTTTAGGGTGCAGACAAATGTTTCAGATGTGCTCACTACAAAGATGGTCCATACTGTGTCAAATCATGTCCAGAGGGACTCCCGGGAGTAAATGATACCATAATTTGGAAATACCCAGATGAATTTGGGGTTTGCCAGCTATGCCATCCTGATTGCACCATAGGGTACATAAATAGAACCTGTAGTTACCAATGTAACATTTCTGCTATTAAATGTACATTTTCCATTTTAATTTGAAAATTAATTATACA
Organism: Spea multiplicata; assembly: GCA_009364415.1. Lineage (NCBI taxonomy): Eukaryota > Metazoa > Chordata > Amphibia > Anura > Pelobatidae > Spea > Spea multiplicata. The sequence continues at coordinate 49,925 of VKOC01046774.1, read as the reverse complement.
GCCTACACTTTGTCAAGTAAACCAAGCCACGTACTAATATATAAGACCGAAGCCGTTGTTGAATAGTTCCCCTGCCCACATCAACGCTCCAATAATTGAGTTGCAATCTGCACACTACATGTTTATTGGTTGTTGATATTATTGTGTTCACTACTATGATAACTAGCCTACTACGGTAAATGTTGCCGATATTAAAGACACACTGTCAATCACACAGTCATCTTAATAAAAGTGCTTCAATATAGATTGAGTGTAACAGTTAGTGCTACAATAGTGATACTGCTCCATTTTATGTTTGAACAGTATAAACTGCTGCATACCCCAGCTTTAATTTCCTCTTCTTCTTTGTTAATCTCTCATTACTTGTTTTGTATAACAACAACAAAAGGGAAAGTAATTTGTGTTTTGTTTCTACAGTTGTGAAGGACCAAGATTTGAAAACTGCAGGTTTCTTGGGTACGTGTTGTAAAGTATGGTTAATAAAATGCTAACCTTTTGTTAACCTGGCACTGTCCACAAATAAGGGCCAAATCTTAACAGTATGCTTTCAGTTTAATAACAGATGCTTCTGTAATCAGTAAGCCGTAAGTAGCATAATGAACCTCCCCGGAACAATGCTTTAGCTTGGTGGAATGTTCTGGAAAAACTACACAAAAATATTTGACTACACGAAAACTATACATGTGGCCAAGTCTGCCATGTGCCAGCAAATGCAAAAAGACTGCTTGCATTTATAAATATTGTCCTTCCAGTTCTTCTATGGAGCAGTTGATGGTACCCTAGAAGAGGCTAGCATAATAAGAGCATACCCTTAGGCCTTTGACTAAAAAACTGTGTATACCAAGTCAACAAGCTTATAAACTTCAGACAATTCTATATTATAGCTCTGAGTTTAGGGGCTTGGGGAAAACTTGGCATTCTTCTTAAATTGATCCATATTTACAACCCAGACCCCTTTCATTTAGAAAGATGTCAAACTCTTGTAGAGGCAGTTGGACACATTTGTATGGGGTGGGAAAAGACACAGAAGCACCAAGAGAATTATGTACAGGACTACCACCAGTGATTAGGGCTCCACAACTTTGAGATCTATAACATTGATTGGCTTGAGTCCAGATGTGACACTGCCCTGTTGGCCAAAAGAGCTGGGTAGAAAGTGACCTGATGGTAACTGATTTCCCAATATGTCTCTATATGTGGGTGCCAAAAGTGTCAAGACCGCCCCTAAGGGTTGAGTGACCCTCTATCCACAAATCCATACAGATATGGGATAAGCTTAATTTAACAGGCCTTTCCTTCTACACTGACCCTTTTGCTATACGACAGGAACTTCCCACCAAGAATTAACCTGAGCAAAGAGTTTAGAGGAGGTGGCCTTTGCTAGGTTCAGGGAATGTACGTGAATATAAGCCATTCCCCCAGTAGTTCACCTCACTGCTGTTTTGTTTTATGCAGTTGTGTAATTTCGCTTACGATCCTTCCTTCAAGTGGTAACATTTAGATCACTTTCCCAATTTGAAAGGGAGTGTAATGAGCCGAGGACTGCCTATGTTTTGGATTTCTAAATTATACAGTCTATTGATGACTCTAGACTGATCCCATTCACTCCCATATAGCCCTAAGTGGAAAGCCAGCCTTGGTGTTTTTTTGGACCGCAAAGACATATTGGCAGCCCCGGGTAGATCATTTATTTGTGTGACAGAAGCAGCAAAGGTTCAAGATACTTCTGTGATTATATCCAACCCCTGTGCAGTTGCACCATATGAGGACGGGTTTTGAGGAAAGAGGCACCTACGTCCAAATGTGGTAGCATTTAACTCTACTCAATTGTTTTTTCTTGTGTGGACTGAAACTGAGCAGCATGGTTACCTTTTTATTGTTGAGTGCCCGAGTCCTTTTCAGAAATAATTACTATATACTTAACTAAAATGTATATTGTTCTGCTTTGTTAACAAAGGCAAAAAGAAAAGAGCGCTATGAAATTCAGAAAGCCATTGTCTCCCCAAGCAAATGTGACATGTTTTAAGAATGAAGAAGTGACCTTTCACCAAGTTGTCAGAAAACTAGATGTACTGATCAGCAACATACATGTTCTGTCAAGTGATTTGAGGTTTATTACTTACCAGCAGAATTTTACAACAGCCAATATAGCGGCAGCTCTTTCGCTACTTGAACAGCAAAATCAGTTGTTGAGCCAGCAGGCTGTGCTTAAAAATGAGAACAAAACTCAATGGCCTAAATCTTCTGAGGAAGACTGGAAGTGAAAAGCCCCTAAATCAGTCACCACTCAAAGCAAAGTTATGCTACTCTACTAAAGAATCAAGCTGTTCTCAATAAAGTTATGTTTTATATAGACAAACATTTTGCATATTAACCATAATCACATTATGGATCATAAACCTTTGTTAAAACAAGAACTTTGCTACATTTAACCAATATGATAAATGACAGTTTTATTAAACAATAAAATCTTAAAAGCATACTTCCTCACCAGGTTTGGCAGTTGAGTTTTGACTGAAACAAACGTACAAACATAAAGGGTGATTTATAAAGGTATCCCAGGTGCTCGATGATTTAATGTATAAAATCATGCTTGTAACAAAAATTTACATGTAGCCAATATTTTACATGTAGCAGTCTTTATACATTCTTATGTTGTGGGTGCAATAATATTACTTGTGAATGTAGCTGTACATTTTGTCATCTTTTTTGGTCACCAAATACCCAATAAATACGGTATTTATCCACAAAATGTGTAACTTTTTATGGCACTCCATTTACAGATATAATTTCTGGGATGACTTAAATTCTGTTTCATCTTAAAATAATGTACTTAAACGTGTTAAATGAAATGAGGAAAATGAAAAATACTTTTGTTTTTTTATACATTTGTAGGGTATAATCGTATAATTGTAATCGTGTTTAATGATTTAATGACTGATCTGAATACCCCAGGCCATCTTAAGTTGAATAAATCAGAAATAGATTTTAAATTCCTTAAAAACAAAATGTTAAAAAAGAATGTATGTGTTCACAGATGAATTAAAATAGAAACAACAGTGAGTAACAGTGAGGTTAAATAATAAAAAAATCAAACTAGAAAAATAAATTCTGAAATATATAACTGATTTATCTGTATGGTTTTCATAATTTTAAAAATTACATTATTATTTTGGGGTACTTTTTTCTAAACATGGATATATAAACATGGAAGTATAAAGTAAAGAAAAAACAAAAGAATAAGTATAATGTTCTTCCCCTAAAAGTCTGGAAGAGGTGAATATAGCCCCTCTATTAGAAATGTATAACGCACTGAAATCCCTTTGGTTGGGACAGGACATTGCGTACGGAGACACTTAAAAAATATTTTGAAAGCTGAAGCTTGCCTGGTATTGAGGATGCTTGATTGCACATCTGCACATATATAAAATGTCCCTGTCCACTAGGTATATGTGGTAGTAAAGAGTTCAACATTAGTGGGGAAACAAAGAAGTTGAGGACTGATGACAATTATGTATAAATATATAAATAACACAGTTTCCTTTAGTATTAACATGTACTTCTGAGGTAATCCCAGGGACAAATAATAACCAGGGGCAGAAAGCCTAAATCAGGAGACTCTCCCTTAAAAAAGAAAAATGTGAACACTTTGCTTAAATAGGAACTGCTGTCCTTACATATGTTAGCATAACTAAATGAATTTGTCAAAACTATAAACTTTTTTCTGTACTGCAATTGTTTTAGGAGATTTTTTAAATTTAAGGCTTATCTCTGGTAAAATTAGATGCAAGGCATAATGTTCTCTATGACCTTAACACTATATGCGGTACTAACACACACTCTAATATCATGCACTTACGACTACATATACACTCTCTCCTAGGGACCAGCTGTTCTAGGCTCAACACTGACACCACACTCTAACACACACACCCTAATACCATACACCAGGACCGGATTAACGTAGGGGCTGATGGAGCTGCAGCTCTAGGTCCCTACCTGAAAAAAGGCCCAGTCAGGGCTGGACTGACTGGGCCTATACGTGGCCAAGGCCCACCAGGGCCGTCTTTAACACAGGGAAAAGGAGAAGCTGCCCCTTAAGTCTGCAGCAACTGCAGTCGCAGGGTCGCAAATGCGACAGGGCCCGCCACTCTAGGGTCACTTCCGCAGGGGCCTGTGATCACTTCTGCAGGGGCCCGCTACTTACCTGTGCGTTGCTCTCACACTGTGCGAGCAACCACTCTTGTACCGCCAAGGGGACGCAAGAACATCACATGACCCTTCTGTGCCACACAAAAGGAAGCACCGGCCCCCCAGTAGTCTGCTAGTGGCACAGAGACATCTGCAGTTCAGGTAAGGGGTGGGGGAGTGTCACGACCGGGGTACAGGTTCTGGATCCGTGCTGCAGAATCAGAGCCCTCTGGAGGAGAGAGGACGTACTGCCACCAGGGCACAGGAAATACAGATCGTACACCACCAAGAATAATGAGAAGGTGAAACTCAGGAACAGAAAATAAAAAAATAATAATAACGGTATCCGAAGGGCGGCAGCTCACCGCGACGGCACACGCAGGGAGCCGACCGCGCGGGCTGCGTCTCGACGTCCCTGCCGGCGGCAACCCGATGGGAGAGGTAACAGGGAGTTTGTATGAATGAGTATGTAAGATTAAGTGAATGAATGAGTATCTGAATGGGGGAATGAATGAGTATCTGTGAAGTAGTGAATGAGTATTTGTCAATGAGTATATGTAAATGAGTATTTGAATGAGGGAATTCATATCTGTGAATGACCGAACAAATTAATATCAGAATGAGTGAATTAATGAGTATCTGTGAATTAGTGAATTGATATTTGTGAATGGGGCAGGCTGCTTTGGGGGAAAGAAGACGCAGGCAGGCTGTTTTGGGGGGGCAAAGATGCCACAAGGAGGCTGTTTGGGGGAAAAGATGCCACAGCGAGGCTGTTTTGGGGGGCAAAGATGCCACAGGGAGGCTATTTGAAGGGCAAAGATGGCAAGTCCTATGCATTCAAACTACACAATGGTGTGGCTGAGGCATCACATAAATCAATACTATAGGGGGTTGTCTGGTGAGATGAATACACAATGTGAGACTGTCTGGTGGGATAAATATACAATGTGGGGCTGGGGGCATAAATACACAATGGAGCATGCTCCCTGGAGTGCACAAATACACGTGGGGGCTGGCAGCATCAAAACACAAAGGGGGCAGCTGAGGCCATCACATAAATCAATACCAAAGGGAGGAGCAAGCTGGGTACATAAATACACATAGGGCTGGCTTGGCGAAGATAAACAAGGGGGCAAAAACACAAAAGACATAAGCAGCGTGGAACATTTAAAAAAAATATATTGTTAGCTTAGCCCGTCCAGATGCGGGTGTCAGTGTGGCAGAGCCTGTCCTGGTGTGTGTGTGTTTGGGTGTCGGTGTTGCAGAGCCTGTTTTCTGGCACTTTACTTAGTATAGGAATAAATTGAACTATCTAGCTTTTACTTATCCAGAGACTTCAAAAGACGACAAAACTTTCTAGGCCCAGAAATCAGTGAGAGGAAACGTAAAGGTTTTGTGTTATTTACTCGATTTCAATCTGCATATTTTATTAAAGGGGATTAATTGCACTAAATTGTGGCTTCAGGCATCCTAATCCCATCATATAAGATTCTATCTTATATTATCTGCCTAGCACTGATGTTCTCTTTTCCAGTACACATGGATGCCCGAGGAGTTAAAACTCAGCCTATTTTATTTTATTTATTTACATAAAAAGGCACACCAAAATCATCAGCACCAGGTCCATGATGCTCTTAATCCGGCCCTGCCATACACCTACACATACACTCTAAAAGCGTAACAGCACATACTCATAATCTTTCTTCCTCTTCCACACCTTCATCTACTTCCTCTCACCCCCCTCCCATCAACAGTGCAGCTTACAAAGCTCCCCCCCCTCCCTTTTATATGATTGCCATTAACAGAATAGGTATCAAAAATACGAATGTCATAAAAATAACAAGAGAAAAAAAACATAGTGTAACGTAATTCAAGTGCAAAGCATTGGGTTGGATGGACTATTGTCCCTCCTTCGTATGTATATTCCACTCAATTAATACACAGGTGAAGGGAGAATACCTTCATATATCATACAAAACAAGTGGACATCAAAATTGGAAGTAAGGAGCTTTCGTCTTAAAAATATATATTGTTATGGAAGTTAACTTGTGGAATAGACAGCCATCCCAAGTTGTTTTGGCCAATTCAATCAATACGTTAAAAAAAAAGTTTTTCTAGATATGACATGCATACAGGGTTATAACCATAGCCGAGAACTTTCTGGCTCCAGCTAAATAGATTCTTCCTTGCTGGATGTGAATGGACAGTCCTGCTAACATTGCAGTACACACAGCGTTTGCCTGAATGAGCATCGCTCGACCCGGAATCTCCAGACAAAACCCAGAGAGTATACAGGTATGGTTGTCACCATTAAAAGTAGATAAGGTTTCTAACTATTTCTGTTATGTGCAGGTTGACCACAGTCCCAGAATGGGACTTTAAGTCCCGGGCAGCCTCAGTCCGGGACGATGCATTTTGAGAGGGGCGCCGAGCGGTCACTTATTAAGTTTTCAGCGTTGCTCATAAGTGATGCAGCGCGCACCGCGGCAGAGCAGAGAGACAGAGGCCTTGCGCTCTTACCTCAGGAGTTCTAGTGGTAAGAATATTGAAATAAATAAAGAGTGAGATTGAGTGAGAATAAATGATTGTGTGAATTAATTATGTGAATGAAAGTGTGAATTGTGTGAGTGACTGCAAAAGTGTTTGTGTGTATCATAGATGTATAATTGATTTGTGGAAAGGCAAAAATGGCTTTAGCCTTGGGGACCAAGATGGTGCAGGCAGGGTGTTTATGGGACAACGATGGCATAGGAGGGGCTGTTTGGGGACAAAGATGGCAAGTCTTATGTGTGTTATCTGGGTGCTGGTCAGGTTCTATGTGGGCAGTGTGGATGCGAGGGCTGGCTTTGGGGTGTACAGCCTCTGATCTATGCCTGTAATTTAGGGGGGTTTATCTATACCTTTATTGCTGAGTTCTGCAGTGCTGTTTCCATGTATTATTTTATCAGTGCTGAGTTTACATGTGATTTCCAGTTGATCTGTACCTGCAATCCTGGGCTTGTGTGTTTTGTTGATCTATACCTGCAATGCTATGTTTCCATACATTATTATTGTATACCTGCAAATACAGGATTTGTTTGTCTGATTCTATGCCTTCAGTGCTGAGTTCAATTCAAATTCAATTGATCTATACATGCAAAGCTGGGTTTGTGCTTTAATGTGTTGATCGATCCCTGTTATGCAATGTTTCCATACATAGAAACATAGAAAGTGACGGCAGATAAGAACCAGAAGGCCCATCCAGTCTGCCCAACCTCTGAGTACTCTCCTTTAGTACTTGCCCTTATCCTATATCTAGCTTGGCATTATGCCTATCCCATGCTTGCTTAAATGACTTTACTGTATTAACATCTACAACTTCCACTGGGAGGCTATTCCATGCGTCCACTACCCTTTCCGTAAAGTAATATTTTCTGATGTTACCATTAAACCTTTGCCCCTCTAGTTTATGCTTGTGTCCTCTTGTTGCGGTTTTATTTCTCCTTTTAAATAAACTTTCTTCCTTTACTTTGTTGATTCCCTTTAAGTATTTAAATGTTTCTATCATATCCCCCCTGTCACGTCTTTTTTCCAGGCTATATAGGTTAAGATCATTTAACCTGTCCTGGTAAGGTTTATTTTGTAATCCATAAACCATTTTAGTAGCCCTTATCTGCACTTTCTCCAACATATCTATATCCTTCTGGAGATACGGTCTCCAGTACTGTACACAATACTCCAAGTGAGGTCTCACCAGTGATCTGTACAGCGGCATGAGCACTTCCCTCTTCCTACTGCTAATACCTCTCCCTATACAACCAAGCATTCTGCTAGCATTACCTGCTGCTCTACATTATGTATGTATGTAGTTATGTAGGTTTGTATGTCTTAATCAGTTGATCTATACATGCAAGTGCTGTTTTATGAGTTGTTTATTTGATCCATAACTATTTTGTGGTGCAGGAGCGGTGAGAGTGATTGCATGCTTGGGAGCGTGGAGCGGGGCCCAAGGAAATGCTTGCGCAGGGTCTAATGTTGATATATATATTGGCAGCAGGGGCTGATATTTATATATATATATATATTGGCAGCAGGGGCTAATATTAAAGAAACTGCCAGTTCAGCTGTTATTTTGAAGAGATAAGTGCATATAACCGTATTTGCTGGATTATAAGACAAGTTTTTTTTCAGAGCAAATGCCCTGAAAATTTCCCCCGTTTTGTAATCGGGGTCGTCTCATAATCAGACCTCAAATAGAGGTCTGACAATGAGACTAAGATCCAGATCCTCCGCAGCGCTGCAGGGGACCCGGATCCTCCTGTCTTCTGCCCCCCATTTAACCCCCCTCCAAACTTACCTGTGCTTCTGACTCCCTGGTGTGTAGTCGGGGCAGCGGGTAGACGTCTACACAATTCACGTAGGCAACTTCCGCTGCAGCCGGAAGGAGGAACGGTTGGCATCGGGGGTTGTCTGCGTCCATCACGCAGACCTTCCCCGGCTGTCAGAGAGGAGAGTTCTCTCCGACAGCCGGAAGGTGTATGACGCGTAGACGTCTACCTGCTGCCCCGACTACACACTAGGGACTCGGAGTCAGAAGCACCGGTAAGATTGGGGGGGGAGTGTTAAATGGGGGCATAAGGCATTTCTGAAGGCAGAGTGCTCTATGAAATGTCTTTTGACACCCTTAATGCCACTCTGCCTCCTGAAATGCCTTATACCTCCCTATATGTCACTCTGCCCCATAATATGCTTTTTAACCCCCTAAATGCTAGAGTGGCATATAGGGGTATAAAGCATTTCTGCAGACAGAGTGGCACATACAGGGTCAAAAGGCATATTATGGGGCACAGCGGCATTTAGAGGGTTAAAAGGCATATCATGGGGCACAATGGCATATAGAGGGTTACAAGGCCTATCATGGAGCACAGTGGAATTTAGAGGGTTAAATGGCATATCATGGGGCGTAATGGCATATAGGGGGTATAAGGCACATATATATACACGTACTGTGTCCCCGAATGGCAGAAATAAAATGTCACCCTAGTTTTGTGTAATCCTTCCAAGTGTGGTGACTGCCACTGTAAAACTAGATAAATACCACAAATCCTAATAAGTAATACATATATTAATAATATTGACAAGAATTACTATGATGACGCACGTATTCATTATCTTTAGCATCGCCAGCTCAGCACACGCTAAAACCTCCCTATGCAGTAATAAGAAACTACCACTAGGTCGCCTAACACGCACTCCCTACATTCCAGCGGTCTGCGTACATCCGGCTTTTCTTTAACAATTCTATAGTTCCAATTCAAACGGACAAAACTTTATATCTCCAGTGATTGCGCGAGGACCCATTTTTCTGGAGACCATGTTCCGGTACAACACGCTCTTTAGGCTTCGCTAAAATGGCGCCTGTAGCGGAGAGGCGGAAGTAAAGCTGTGTTTCCTGTATTTGGAACATTACGGGTTCCGGTTTTAAATCTACGTCGCCTTCCGCTGACGTCAGGCTTACGGCAAGCAAAAGCTGCTCTTATTAGTGCTACGTGTCCTAGTGCGAAGCGGTGTGTAGTCTTGCAGCAGTCGCTTGTGCCATCTCCATCGAGTGAGTATATCTTCAGACTGCTGGGATTCACCGGTTGTACTTCATAGCGCGTATTAATATATACGAGGAGAGCTCGCTGTTCGTTATATATTTACTCATTTATTTAGAAGTAGGCCTGCATACATTTTTGTTTTTGCTGTGTACTAATTTTATGTTGCAGTTGTGTATTTTATAAGCGGCCCTGTATTTCTGTAATGTGTGTTTTTTTTTTACCTCTTTATGTATATAATTTTAATGCTTATCAAATTTAGTTTTTTATATATTATGTAAATTAGGGAGGCCCTGTGATTAGGAACACTGTATTTTGATGTCATTGCTTCATTAACAGTTTGAATGCTTCTTGGTGCCAATAATCGATTTAGAATTATATATATATAATTAGTGTGTTTTAACCTGGATTTAGTTATTCTTTAGCTTTTATGCATGCATCCCATTTTTTTATGGTTCTTGTGTTTGTAAATGATGCATCAGTAGTTGTCACAGGGTCACTAAATGCAGTCATTTGCTGTAGTATATGCTTATCATGGCTATATTCTAGAACCAAATTTATAGAGATAATATTTTAAAAACAATTTGTTTTAATGTGTTTTTCTAAATTAATATGTGTGAAGAAAATTGCCTGTAAGGGTAATTCCTTATGCATGTTTTTATTTCCTCCAGACATCATGGACCAAGTAATGCAATTCGTTGAGCCCAGCCGCCAGTTTGTGAAGGATTCTATAAGGCTAGTAAAGAGGTGTACAAAGCCAGACAGAAAAGGTATGGTCGCTTTGAGGTTATAAGAAACAAACTGTAAATATCCCACAATGGTCTATAGAAGAATGTATTATGGCTGTGCTAGAGCCTACTGGGATTTGATTTTTTTTAGGCCTGAATCTACCCAGATAGACCATGTACCTGGAGGGAGGGTGGCGGTTCGCCCACCTTTTGCTGCTATGTCCCCTCCAGTTGTGAGTCATTATAAACTCTGTCCAGTTTAGCTAGGACCTCTCTCGGCTTTTGCCTTTGTATTTCTTTTTAATATTTGTTTTCCCAGTCATTCCCCAAATGTTTTTTTTCACTCCTTATATCACAGTAAAGTAAAACTCAATGGGAAATCTTACTATTTTGATTTGTTGTAGATGAATGTCTTTTTAAGGCAAAGTATGTTTACATCCAACGTAGGAAAGTACACCACGCAAATCATTCAGCAGCCCTTTTTCCCTGAGTCCCAATGGTCATCATAGATGTGGTTCGACTATATCATTCATGAAGTTTAACTTTACTATAGTTTTACAGTTTACCTTTCCTACACCTAAATACAATATAGTAATTGTGTTTACTTACATTAACCTCTAAAGTAATGTCTTCTGTTAACATAGAATTTGGAGCAGATAATTGATCTTTTTAATTTGTTCTCGGCCTTAATCAGTCTTCGGTATGGTCTTGCATTCAGTATAGCCATATACCTACCCACTGGGAGGATTCCACTCCCTCGATACAGTAAAACTTCCTTTACATTGTTTTCTAATGTCTGTATTTTTGTTTCAGAATTTCAGAAGATTGCAATGGCAACCGCGATTGGGTTCGCAATTATGGGATTCATTGGCTTTTTCGTAAAATTAATCCATATCCCAATCAACAACATCATTGTGTAAGGCAATCTTCCTTAACTCTATAAAGAAAAAGCTATATAGTATATCTTTGATGCAACAAAATGTATTTATGGAATGTTTTGCTATAAGTTTTTATATTTTGTATTTACAATATGCAATACGTCATGTGTTGGCAGAAATAATATATAAAGATTAGTTTTGAATTGAAATTTAGCATATATTCTATCAATGTCCATGCTATTGCTGCACGGATTACCAAAGGGCAAATCTTGTACCTCTTTTGCCAGCAAGATTATTAGTAAACCTAGAAACACATGAATGTAGTTACCGCAAGTTCTTTCCATCCCACCTAGAGGATTTGTATCATGTATTTTTTCATTTCATACCATTGAGGTACTTGGTGCTATTAACAGGTACTGGTTTTGAAATGGCTTACTTGATGGTGGGTGATGATGATCTTGCATTATACTTAGGATCTGGCAGTGTCTTCATAGATATTCCATGAGTTTGCATTTTATTATTTATATTATACAAAGTAGGCAAGCGATATTGAAGTATTACTATAGAAAATTAGCAGCAAAGATTTAGATTACAATTAACATGATTACATGATATTGTCTTAAAGCTGTGCACGTCTCGTTAAAACATTGTAAGTTTGGCTGTTTCAATTTTTTTTTGTTTTGTTTACAGTGGAAGCTAAATACCTTGGTTCCCGTGGTCTTGACTGCAAAGCAATGGAAATGTGTTAACGGACAAGAGCTTTTGTTTTTGTTTAATGTATATTTTTTATTTGGCCTGGTTCATGTAATAAAACGCAAAAGTTTTATCTGGTGGTCCTGGTGATTTGCCTGTGGGTAGTTTTGTTACTACTTGGTGTAAAGACACACTTTGTGAGTTATTGAAAATGTTTTCTGTGGTCCCGGTGTGAACTCTACTGGTTAACATTCTACCCTGCACTGGCTAGCAGTATGAGCTTAGTACATGTTCTTACAATGAATCATTGTATGAAGCAAGGGCAGGTTAAAACTAAACACACTGCATTTCTGCCTTTAGGGAAGTGTTGGTATAACAATGAAACCGAGATTAAAGACCACATTTATATAAAAAAAAGTGCCTATTACATGTGTTCATGTACACATTTATACAGGGGGGGTGCTAGACTTAGGCAAAATTCCTAGCTTCAGGAGTGTTCATTCGGTATGGTTTGTGGAGTAGGTACAGCTTCAATTCACCAGCTTCACTGTTCAAAATCAAGGGCCAACTCTTAAATGTCTAATGCATAGTTAGATCTGGGAGATTTAATTGGCACCCCACCGACTATAAATGCTTTTGTCAGAAACTGGTCATGGTGTTGGCATATTGCACTACTGCATGCTGACCGTATGTGCCCCCCACACACACTTATTCTTTAGATAGCTTTATGGACATTTCAAGACTTTCATTACTTTGCCTGTGCACAGGCTACTGTATAATGCAGTTTGACCAATTAACCCAAACTCATTTTTTTTAATCATGGTTACTTTCCTTGTTTGGTTACCTAACTAATAGAAATTTAGAAAATAGAAAAATTATATTTTTCTGTGCCTTTGTATTTCTTTGAGGTTATGGAATCAGTAATAATAAGTACTGGCAAATGGGCACAGGGAGTGGGGTCATCTCGTCTTCCTCTGACTGCAATAATGCTGTGCTTTTTCAAGATGTGTTAAATGTGTATTTCTAGAGTGATAACATTGGGAGGAATGACTAATCTGTCTGCCTCCTGACTGGTAGAAAACACTTGTGGTTTTCTCAGACCTCATGTGCTATGTAGTTTTAAAATACTTTTTACCTTTGCTGCTTTTCTACTTGCCAAAACAAGAATGGGTGATATAAGGCCTGCTAAGCCATCTTTGAATGGGGACCTTATTAGCAGATGTGTGTTAGGTTCTATAGATGCAAAATATGTCTTTTCATTGAATAACATTTGACATGTATGCCTTTCTGGGTGCTACCATACCTGACAGCCACCAACTGTAGAAGTCACTCATAACTGGGCTGATTGTTGTTTAATGCATTCGTACTGTAATGTTGAAGCCATAATCCAGTTTATCTTCCACATAATAACCCACAAACAGCACAGGCACATTAAATGACCTTTTTATTCTATAAAGGTATTAGATGCAGTTACTCATGAAATGTTTGTCCATTTTTTTTTCTTCTTTTTGCATTTTTTTTTTTTTTATTCCTTCTCAGTCTTAATACCCATAGTCCAAATCAAAGGATTGTCTGTTTCCACTGTCACAATGCCTGAACCATCATATGCATTTGATGTGCTGACCAGACTTCCAAACTTCAACACGCCGGCAGCTAAAAAAAAAAAAAGACTGATAAAAATAGGTTACCTTTTCAGCTTCAGGGTATTGTTTGTGAATGTCTTTTGTACTACAACCTACTGAACTAGATTTAAACCTTTGACTAGGCATACAGGAAATGTGTTCAACAGTAATAAAATGTTTCATAACTTCTAAATTGGTCTTTGATGGCCCTATAGGAGTACATTAAATTTAAGCAGTTTTAGGTTAATACAAAAGAAGCAAACATAAGCATTGGGCTATTGTGTTCTAGAACTATTGTAAATAACATTTCCTTCACCGTATTAAAATGCATCCACCATCAATGTCCAACTGGAGACAAGCAGAATGAATCCCTCTAGAGCAGGGGTGTCCAAACGGCGGCCCTCCAGCTGCTGCAGGACTACATCTCCCATAATGCTCCTTCAGCTAAGGGGCTCGTTGAGGAGTATGGGAGATGTAGTCCTGCAGCAGCTGGAGGGCCGCAGTTTGGACACCCCTGCTCTAGAGTATTTGTAAACGCTGTTCTTGCTTGGAACACTCATACCCATTAGACTTGGGCACATGGACCAAAAGCAACATGCAGCACCGGGAGAGGGTGTGGATGGAAGCTCCAGGAGGCCATGTTAACAGAGCAGGTAGCGAGGAGAAGTGCATGAAGAAAGGAGACAGAAGAACAAGAAGAGGCAAGACAAGAAGTGGACCTGTGGAAAAGGAGACAGGGACATGAAAGTGGTTGGCTGAAAAGGAAGGGAGGCATTCAGAGAGAATGTAAAAGCATGCGTGGAAAAAAACAATATAATATAAAAACAAGCTTCCGAAGCGGTTTCCCTCAAATGATAGGAGCTGATTTTGTTATGCTTAAGGTTGGGAATGTTTTCAGCCCTTTGGACTTCATCAACATATAGTTTACCCACACAATTCATATATTGTTATTTTACTAGACACATGCAGCTTTTTTGAAGCTATAACAAATTGGTTCAGAATCATATACTTCTAAAAAGCAGACAGCCTAAGCTATTTGACAAGGGACATTGTTTTGGCATTTTCAATTCTGCTAAGAATTTTACGGTATACACTCACTGGCCACAAAAAAAAAATCACATTGCAGCAACACAATGCATTTAGGCATGTAGATGTGGTCAAGACAACTTGCTGAAGTTCAAACAGCATCAGAATGGGGAAGAAAGGGGATTTAAGTGACTGCATGTGGCATGGTTGTTGGTGCCAGACAGGCTGGTCTGAGTATTTCATAAACTGCTGATCTACTGGGATTTTCACGCACAACCATCTCTAGGGTTTACAGAGAATGGTCCGAAAAATAGAAAATATCCAGTGAGCGGCAGTTGTGTGGACGAAAATGCCTTGTTGATGTCAGAGGTCAGAGGAGAATGGGCAGACTGAATCTAAGTTTAAACAAGACAGTATATGCGATCTCTCTGTGTAGTACATTGTGATAGAAGGCGGCTTGGCAACACCTTTCGTATTGCAAAAAAATACAAAATGTAAATAAACGGTAAAGCTTATTTCACCTTTTGTCTCACCAGTTACTCCTGCTGTGTATTTTCTTATTCTACCACTAGGTGGAACTGTTTATCTTTTATTCTTTTAAAATTGCTTCATTCTGAACAAATGGAACGTAAATAGACTGTGATATATAGAAAAGAACAAAGCCTATGATGGGGATTTATCAAAGAAACTCTAAGTCACTGTACCTCATGGGAACTCACATTTCCTGACATTGACCTTAAAGGTAGCTCGGCTTATCTGCTAAGAAAACTGTGATGAGTAATCCCAGACCTGAGTCTCCTTTCTCCTGTTAGAAGTGAGGTTATCTGCATGTATCAGTTTTTTCCCATACTGATATTAATTTTGAATACAACTATATATTTAATAATATAGCAATTGTGTCCCTTGTTAAATATTCTATAACCGACTATGTTTTATCAATATTGTAAACATTGCAACATGTGTCTGTATATGTTAGTTTATGGTATTATTCTTATTAAATAAATAAACAGCAGTCTCTAGTATACCAGTAGTTACAAAGAGCTTTTCGCATGTCAGTGCTTAAAAACGGTATTTCAGGATTAATTAGAACTTGTCTGCTGATCTCTTTCCCATGCTATCATAATTCCTCCTCTCTAGCCATATATACCTTCTGGACTTGCAACCTGCCTCTCGCAGTACACAAATAGGTAGAGATTGAGGCTCTATGTGAGTACTGGTTTGATTGGATCACAGTGAGCTCCATCAACATCACAGGAAACTACTTTTCACAGTACATGCACAGGCATATACACCGGCTCAATATGGCCTACATCAGCATATCACAGCAACTTTCATACAGCCTCCCTCTCTCTTAGTATGTCTGGGCAGCAGAATGTAAGCAGGTAGCCGAAAAGGCCAATTCAAGCAGAAGACTACAAGTACTATGTGGTACCATATAGTTGGCAAGGGGGTCACACAAGGAGGCCATGTATCCATGGATTGGAAAGAATGATTACCATAACTTCTGTCTGGAATTGCTTATTATTACTTTGCCTCTGTGTTGTAGATATCACCTACATTTAGTGGTCTGTAAAATCTAATTACAGTAAAAAAACTATCCTAAAACCCTTTGAAGCCACATTAGTAAACACCTGAAATCAGTCAATTTACGTTGGCTAATACCTTATTAGTTCTTTTCTATGACATCAGTGTCCTCCATCGTGATCATACCTATCTTAGTTATGTGTTTTAAAATAAAAAGCACAATAAAATAGACACAATTTAAATAAAGACATGATTTATAACTTAAAAAATGTCACATCTTAGCACAGATCTTAGTTTTTTGAGATCATGCCGAAAACCAGAAAGACCACACCACTTTCCTCCTGTGTCATCTGGTGCTATCAGAGCATGCAAATAAAACGTAATGTGTCATTTTTTCAACTAGGGTGTTCTGTAAAGATATACAATTCAAAACCACCAAACAGAACCCAAAAGTAAGACTTTCTACATTCTGACAATAAAACGCAGTTATGTTTTATTCAGAGATGTTTTCTTCACACAAGTTGCTATTTATGTGAAGGAGAGAAAAAAAAGAATGTCTGCCAATTTTGGAAAATGATGGCAATTTACAAAATGTGAAGATACAGTTGCCAATTTAATGGGCAGGTGCATTCTCGTTAGGAAACCAATTCTGCCTTCTGGTGCACAATTCTCAATTTCGTTTCTAGAGACAAAACTCAACAGATCAAAACCATTAAAACCATAAAAGTCTTAGTTCTGTAATGCTGAACAAAACACGATATGAAAAAGAAATTGTAAAAGAAGAAAATTAGTTTGAACTCTCAAATTAGGGAGTAGCACTTGTTTTTTTTCATTGGTTACTTTTATTCTAAGATAATTAAAAATATGTCAATATGTTTATCCTTCTTAACATGTCACCTTTGACTTACCTTCACGGGGAGCTGCAGCCTTCAACGGAGGAAATCCTAGTAGCACCTCCAGACGCCATTTTTATGAAGGCTATTTAAATCGTTTAGTAGGTTTTATTTTTGCTTCTTATAGTATCTCCCTGTAGCTTCTATGGGCTATTTAGCATACTCCTGTGTTTTGACCTCTGGCTTGCCTCTGATTACTCTGCCTGATCCTTACATTGACCTCGGCTTGTTTTGGACTCCTCTTTTACTACTCCCCCGTTTTTGAACTTGGCCTGTCTGACCCTGGCTCTTCATTTTTGGTTCCTTGCACTGTGGTTACATAACAATACTTATTCAAAACTATATATCCATATAGGACATACAAAATGTTAATACCTAGCACCAAACTTTTATCTGTAAAGTACTTAAGGGTACCTAAATATTCATGTGTAAACACAAATCCCCAAAATCCAAATGGGAATATAGTTCTTCCTATAATAAGTAACACATGGCTACTTCTAGTCTGTCAAGACATACTATCAAGTTGGAGATACGTGGAACAGAAGAAAAGTAACAAGTAAACAGGACAAACTAACAATCTGTAGGTTTCTGGTGCCGGCATCAGAAAAAGTACTCAGACAAAAAAATACTAATCTGACGTTGGTAAGCAAGTCTACAGACACTCAAATAATGAGCATCTTGAACAAAACAAAATATGTGTCTTTTTCTACATTAATCTAACAAATATTTAAACTTTAGGCAATGCTGCGATTTAAACAGTAGAATATATTTCGATAATCTATTTAATACCTAGGAACCTATAACCCCCATTAGGCATAATATCCTTCTTCAGTGTTGCATTTGGTTTGATCTTCCTATAGACTGTTGTTTACTAGATAATTTTGGCAAAGCCTATAACATAATTATTAATGATAAGAAGTACAGAACAAAAGACATAACCTCTAGCATTCAACACATACTGTGTAATAAAAGATAACCTAATGCCGAATCAGTAGCCTCATTAAAATCCTGCAAAGTGGATTAATGGCTTAAATATGCCGAATCAGCAGAGATGCATATTTCCTATTTGGATGAATTCACCTCACGGTTAAATTTATTATTTTAAGGTCTGCAAAGTCAGCAGGTGCAATCTTTGTGGATGTTTTGTCAAGAATTATCCAGGTGCACTCTTTATGTTGCAACAACAGCAGGGCAAAGCTACATTTAACAAAATGCTCATGAAGGCATAAATCAGTGCTACAAATTTAGAAGTGGTAATACACCAATATAATACAACATAATACAATACAATATACAATATAATATAATACAATGGCAGATACTCACACGCATGCTTCAAAGATGGTCTACTCATAAACAGCAGAGCCCGGATAGCTCAGTCGGTAGAGCATCAGACTTTTAATCTGAGGGTCCAGGGTTCAAGTCCCTGTTCGGGCGGCTTGCTTTTGACTCAAACACAAGTCCATACTGCATTCAACATTATCTCCTAATCATTAACAATCCTTAATACACCGTAATACAACTTAAAAGTTTAATATGATCAAACATATGGTATCTAAAGAAAGCCTTTCTTGTCTTCAAAAAAACTACATATAACTTGTGTGGGTACACTAAATGAGTGAGGAGAAAATTACATCTAACCACAAGCACCAAAAAAGTGTTAAACAGCCGCGGTCCCAAAGGGTACAAAGTAAAACACAGCTTGGTCCTTAAGGGGTTAAAAAAAAGTTTCAGTGCAACTATATACCACATTGAATGTAACCACATAATTACTAACAATGCCTAATATACTTTGTAGTCTATTCCCCAGGAGTGATACACAAGTATGTTCAAGGCTAACACAATCATTCTTCTCCCAGAGTTGAATTCCTCGGCAATTACGTAAACTGAGTCACATGATCTGACAAGGTATGTAAAGAGCCCGGATAGCTCAGTCGGTAGAGCATCAGACTTTTAATCTGAGGGTCCAGGGTTCAAGTCCCTGTTCGGGCGGCTTGCTTTTGTCTCAAACACAAGTCCATACTGCATCCAACATTATCTACTAATCATTAACAATCCTTAATACAACTTAAAAGTTTAAGAGGCGAAAAGATTTTACGGGCAAATGTCAGAAAATTTGTTTTTTTTTCAACTTTTCATCATATTTTCTTATTTTTTTTATGGGAAATTAGATAATATGATCAAACAAATGGTATCTGAAGAAAGCCTTTCTTGTCTTCAAAAAAACAACATATAACTTGTGTGGGTACACTAAATGACTGAGGAGAAAATTACATCTAACCACAAGCACCAAAAAAAGTGTTAAAACAGCCTCGGTCCCAAAGGGTACAAAAAGTGAAACACAGCCTGGTCCTTACGGGGTTAAAAAAAGTTTCAGTGCAACTATATACCACATTGAATGTAACCACATAATTACTAACAATGCTTAATACACTTTGTAGTCCATTCCCCAGGAGTGATATACAAGTATGTTCAAGGCTAAAACAATCATTCTTCTCTCAGAGTTGAATTCCTCTGCAATTACGTAAACTGAGTCACATGATCTGACAAGGTATGTAAAGAGCCCGGATAGCTCAGTCGGTAGAGCATCAGACTTTTAATCTGAGGGTCCAGGGTTCAAGTCCCTGTTCGGGCGGCTTGCTTTTGTCTCAAACACAAGTCCATACTGCATCCAACATTATCTACTAATCATTAACAATCCTTAATACAACTTAAAAGTTTAAGAGGCGAAAAGATTTTACGGGCAAATGTCAGAAAATTTGTTTTTTTTTCAACTTTTCATCATATTTTATACAGCCCTCTGCAAAGTGTTAAATGTTACAGACGCGTTGCCTCCAAGTCTAGCTTCAATGTAAACTGGCTGACTAACAAGAACCAAGTCACATGCACGATTAAAGTACCATCTCTTTATTCCAGGGTATCAGTTCTCCCGATCTCCCAACTGAATAGCCTGGAATGTCTGGTATTTAGACTTGCCATGGAGTTGAATCATGTGATTTGAAAAAAGATATATATTATAAAATATAAGCATATTGGCTCGATTATAGATGGTACCCTTAAAGTTTGGTGTTGTTTTAAAGCAAAAAATATTTTTTAAAGAAAAAATACACACTAGTGGAATGGTAAAGCAGTATTTTATCTAATGAACAGAATGTATGAATACATGTATTTTAATATTTTTGTTATCTATTAGGCAGTTAGTCAGCATAGATTATATACAAACAGAAATTTGGAAAACCAATTAATACACTTTGTAGTCCACACCCCAGGAGTGATATACAAGTATGGTGAAGACTAATAAAATCATTCTTCTTTCAGAGTTGAATTCGTCTGCAATTACCGAGAGCTGAGTCACATGATCTGACATGTTATGTAAAGAGCCCGGATAGCTCAGTCGGTAGAGCATCAGACTTTTAATCTGAGGGTCCAGGGTTCAAGTCCCTGTTCGGGCGGTTTGCTTTTGTCTCAAACACACAGGAAAGTTGTACTTTATAAAAAAATAATAAAAATACTCTCAATGTATCAGCTTGAATTCAGTTACTCCTGACATAGTCTGATTTCAATTATTTTACCTCTTGACACCTCTAAAGATATTGTTTGGGATTTTTTTGAGGGTTTTGTGTGGGGACAATAACTCGCTGGTTCACCACCAATGTAATTTTTAGATTTTTATAGCAATGTCTGTCAGATGCCTCTGGTACTCCTTGTGGAGGTAGCACGCGGACTATGTCAGACACCTTAGGAGCATTATAACATAATTATATGAAAAATATAAATTACAGTCATTATAGATTAAAGTGATCTAACCTAACCAAACGATATTTGGCCAGTTCAATTCACATGCTCACAAAAAGAACAGACAGAGACTTATTGAAGTGCAAATGCAGCCCCCGAAGCCCACATCAAAGGACAACTGTAAATCATGAATTACATTGTCTGTATAGTCTGTTTGTAAATAGTGTGTGATAGTGTTAGTATTGTCTTTTAATTTGTTCATCCATAGGATTGTACATTGTATAGTGTTAGTATTGTCTTTTGATGTTGTATCCCTAGGATTGTATCTATAGGATTGTAAATTGTATGTTGTGTAATAGTGTTAGTATTGTCTTTTGATATTAGTTAACCAATAGTAATGTACCTTTGATCCCACCCTATAAGAACTCCCTGTATGTCATTAGTTGACACAATCTTTCCATCCTTGCTGTAGTTAGACACAATCTATCCATCACTGTTGCAGTCACAACTTCATTACCAATGTAACCCTGTGTGTGTTAGCCTTCATAGGCTTCATTACAGCATTAAACCCTCCATTTTCTTGCGATTATTCGAGCTACCTGGATTTAAGCTATTAACCCCTAGACGAAGGTGTGTTGGAACCTGGAATCCCCTTTTTCCCCAAATATGTCCCATTTCCGACACTCCTCACTCACTGTAGGGATTTTGAGTAGTATTGAGTAGTAAATACACAATTTGTGTAGTACATACATGAATTTTCTACCTGGTAGAGCATGAGAAGGGTTAACTTGATTGTATAGAAATGTGGTGCCAAAGAGTTTTTCAACTTGAATTCCTCATTTGAAGCTGGGACTCCAACTACAGCCCTCTGCAAAGTGTTAAATGTTACAGACGCGTTGCCTCCAAGTCTAGCTTCAAAATGTAAACTGGCTGACTAACAAGAACCAAGTCACATGCACGATTAAAGTACCATCTCTTTATTCCAGGGTATCAGTTCTCCCGATCTCCCAACTGAATAGCCTGGAATGTCTGGTATTTAGACTTGCCATGGAGTTGAATCATGTGATTTGAAAAAAGATATATATTATAAAATATAAGCATATTGGCTCGATTATAGATGGTACCCTTAAAGTTTGGTGTTGTTTTAAAGAAAAAAATATTTTTTAAAGAAAAAATACACATTAGTGGAATGGTAAAGCAGTATTTTATCTAATGAACAGAATGTATGAATACATGTATTTTAATATTTTTGTTATCTATTAGGCAGTTAGTCAGCATAGATTATATACAAACAGAAATTTGGAAAACCAATTAATACACTTTGTAGTCCACACCCCAGGAGTGATATACAAGTATGGTGAAGACTAATAAAATCATTCTTCTTTCAGAGTTGAATTCGTCTGCAATTACCGAGAGCTGAGTCACATGATCTGACATGTTATATAAAGAGCCCGGATAGCTCAGTCGGTAGAGCATCAGACTTTTAATCTGAGGGTCCAGGGTTCAAGTCCCTGTTCGGGCGGCTCACTTTTGTCTCAATCACACAGGAAAGTTGTACTTTATAAAATAAAAATACTCTCACTGTATCAGCTAGAATTCAGTTACATATTCCTGACATAGCCTGATTTCCATTATTTTACCTCTTGACGTCTCCAAAGATTTGGTTTGGGATTTTTTTGAGGGTTTTGTGTATGGGGGCAATAACAAAATAGAAAAAAGAGAGGATCAAAAAAGAGGAGAGAGCTAGAGGGAAAAGTGGAGAAAGAAGAAAGAATGTTCAGGCGATATAGTTTTATTTCATGTAAATATAGAATTTGTGCAATCTAAATATGAGTAAGCTATGACAAATCTTGTGAGATATTAGTGTGGAAGAACCAATAAAACCAGTTTGTTTCTTGTTTGATGTGCTTTGGTAGATGTTAGATAATCAAACATACAATATTCTTGTGTCAAAAAGCCTCCCTCACAAGTAAACATAAACCAATTAAAGGATTATTAAGATAAGATGGTCATTGACTTTGGTAAACAATTAGTTCTGCCAATTTTACGCTAGCCTTTCCAAATAAAAATCTATCATTAGATTAAAGGAGACAGTTTGTAACAGCAGTGAATCTGAACACAGGTGGTCGTCCTGCCAAGATCTATTATAGAAGGCATAAAATCATCCAAAAAGTAATAAACAACCCTAGGATGCCACCTAGGGATTTACAGGTTTCTCTTGCCTCAGCTAAGGTCAGTGTTCATGACACTGAGAAGGCAGAGAACAAAAATATGATTAATGGCAGTGGGACATTTGGGAAACATTAACTGGATAAATATATTCAAAGTCCTCCCCAGACAGATCAGTCTGAAATCCATAATAATCAAAATGTGAGGGTCCAGGGATGAAGCATTGATCAATTAGGGGGAAAGTCTCAATAATGCTGCTTGAACTTATATTCATATGATCTGTTCTGAACTTTTAAATGTAACATTTTGTGTTTCTGAAGAACATGCGATACTGGAATGTGATTTATTGATTGAAGAAAGGTCCTTATTTCCACGTAAACTAATCCCATTAACAGGATTGCTGCCAGGGGGAGATTCAGTAACTAAAGGGGATTAAAGGTTGGGTTGTCTACATGTACCTGTCTATCAATGTTAATTTATGTTCATGAAGTTCTGTGGATATATGAGTCTATGTTTTACATCAATAAACTGTTAATTCCTGCTGTACTCAATTCAAGGTAGTTGTGTCTACTTATTGGGTACACATGGTAGGGTTCCAAGGAGTGCATGCTGGCTGGTGCTGGATGTGATTCCGGGGACAGCAGGAGGATACATCTGGGTGATCTCTGGGAGTTACTACAGCTCCCTTGGTGAACCCACTACAACATAAGGGTGACACAACTCCATAATAAACAGCTCTATTATGTGAGTCTTGAAAGTAAAAATCATTTTTCACAGCAATCTCAAAATTATTTCCTGAATAAGATAAGGGGAACTGCAGTATTTCTTGCAGGCCATGTTGGAGTTCCAGTGGAATAAAATACAATCCTTTCATGTGGTTTATAGGTAACAAGCCTGCTATACAAATGACAGCGCTGAGAGGTCAAGGGATCTTAAATTCCAGAGATTTAGTCCCGTTGATATTTACTCATGTGAAAAAAAAAACCCCTCTTTAAATTCTGTTAGGTAAATACGTCAGATGAACAACACATTACATATTACACCGTGTCAACAAAAATAAAGCCAAAAATGGAGAAGCCCGTCTCGCACGACAAGCCTCGTAAACTGAATATGAGCTGTTAACTAACTTTGAGCACTTTTAACCACTTTTTAAAATGAAGTTTTATAGATATTTAGGTAAATTGTTTACCAAGAAAATGTATGTTTATTAGTTTCACTTAGATATCAAAAAGAACCTAGTTAACCAGCATTTTATATTTAGGGAAATTAAGATGTAAAATGTTTTTCTGTTTCTGCAAATATTATTTTAAAGCTGTCGAACACTGAGGGACACAGGGATATGTGTTTCATAAATGGGTTATAAAGAGGGGTGAAAAGCTGAATTTTAGGTGAATTTAACTTAATAGTAAAACATTGGAAGCAATGCTGTGGATAAAGATAGATTATAAATGATTTCATGTTACGCCTTAAAAGTAGGCAGTTGAACAGGGACTTGAACCCTGAAGCCTCAGATTAAAAGTCTGATGCTCTACCAACTGAGGTATCACATGCCCATAAAAAAGTTACATGACTCACTACATAACCTGTTGCACCGTTTTGAGTTCAACAGTTTTGTTCTTTAGTACACTAAAAAAGCATTGGTTCTCAGCTCACAAAAAAATCTTGGGAAAACTTTGCATTCAACGAGCATTGAGTTAAATGGACATTTTTCTACTTTGATATGTAATATTAATTCTCAAATTTACAGTCTTGTTTTTTTGTCAGGCTTTCCTTAACATCTGTTGTGTGCCTCTGCAGATTCTTTTTTTGTAATGGGGTTCAACTAAATGTCAGACTGTATATAAATATTAAGAAACTACAAAAAAAATACTTTCATATAAACTGAGACAGTGCAAACAATCACAAGTGCAAAACAAAAACTAAACTAATATATAAGTAATTTAGTATTGTTCTATATTAATCTGCTTGTAGCTGACATGTGTAATCACATTATCCCCAAACATCTCATGTGTGAGGGTGTGGATGAAGGCAGGGAAGAACTAAAAGAGTTCCTAGGTAGGGAGAGCTGACATCTAAGAACTTTCACCAGGTTGTCTTCTTAGTCTGAAGCCCCAGGAGCAATTGCTCTTAGGCAGGCCCAAAATTCTTTAAAGAGGACAGGTATGACTTGGACCAACCCACTCATGGAAGCAGGAGTGCAACAGGGTCATGTACTGCAATGTTACATACCATTGTATCATGGTTGCCTACGCAGTGTGCAAGAAGCTATAAGGAAGAGCTTCAGTCCAGGCAAGATAAGAGTGTGATGTGTGGTGATGTAAGGTATGGTGATGTATAAGAAGTGATTAATACAGTGAAGTGTAATGAACCGAGTATGTTTTAGTGTGTTTAAGTGTTAGGAGTTATGAGTAAGTGTGTACATGTATAGGTGTTATATTAAGTGCATATCTTACTGGAGGGGGTGTGGGGCCACTCAGTGTTCCTGCCCCCCCCCCCCAAGTCAGAAGGTGCCAGCCTTACCCAAGGTCAAATTAAATGAATCTTGGAATTTAGTCTGGCTGCCGGATTTTGCCCCTCCAAATCCTATGAAGGAAATATGCAATATCTTGAGATTAGTAAAATACTGTAATGTCTTCCCCAAAGTTTAGATTTGGTTTCCATGTAATATGTAATAAGGTAGAAGATTCCAGATTTTAGTACATGTGACAGTATTGGGGAAGTAAACTCCTGCTGAACTACCAAATAAATGTACTGTTAAAAGTGTAGTATTTGATCACAATAATTACAACATTACATACTTTGCTCTTTCTTTACTGGAACAATTGCCAAGATTTGTTTTTAAAAGGCAAAAGGAAAGTCAATCTAATGAAATGAATTCTAATAAGGAAACATTTTAAAAAGCTTTACAATCGATGATTGTGCGCCTGAAAACAAGCATAATTTATTTTGGATGAAAAGATAATCAATAAACTTTCCGTGAATCAATGCTCAGCTGTAGGTTAATTTATATCAGATTCATCCCTGCATATTTTTACTTATGCCAATCATTCTTTCCTGTAGGGTGTGCAAATGTGTATTAACTACCAATATCAGAAAAGTAATTATGGCTTTCAGCAACTTTGAATCACATAGACAAAGGCCCTAGTAGAGGACACACAAGAGACTAAATTTAGGATGAATACAACCAAAAAGACCCTTGAGATACTTTATTTGTCCAACTGATTTTTTATGTTTTGGCTCCAGACTACAACAAAAAACATTTAAGAAATATTCTTAAAAATGGAAGGTCTTTGGAACTTTTATTTAAATATTCTAGAGCAGTGTTGTTCAAGTATCTTAAGGTGTTGCAGTGGATGTAATTGGATTTTGCCAAGGCGTTTGACACGGGTTTCACATAATAAGTTAGTATTCAAACTGAAAGAAATTGTTCTTGGGTTAAACACTGGCTTAGTGATAGAGTACAGAGTTGTTATAAATGGTAAATCTTCAAGCTGGGCAAAAGTGGTAAGTGGTGTCCCTCTGAAGAACATAGTTATGAAGAAAGGTTAACAAATTTAATTCTGTGTAGTTCAGAAAAACAGTACCTCCGAGGGGATATGATAGCGTTATATAAATATATTCGGGTCCAATACAAACCATTGTGTGGAAATCTGTTCATAAACAGGACTATGCATAGGACACGTGGTCATGCTTTTAGACTGGAAGAAAGGAGATTTAGACTAAAGCAGAGGAAAGGGTTTTTTACAGTAAGGATGTGGAATTCTCTGCCTGCAGAGGTAGTTTAATCAGAGTCTGTACAGACATTTAAACAGCAATTGGACGAATATTTGAAAAAACATAATATCCAGGGATATAACTTTTAGATTGCGGGGAAACAGCTTCTTGATCCAAGGAGAGATCTGACTGCCATTCTGGGGTCAAGAAGGAATTTTATCCCTAGCTTGTACAAAATTGGAAAGAGCTCAACTGGGGGTGAGACTACAGGCATGGCTAGGAGGCAGTACTATTGATAGCTATTTATATAACTAAATAAGGCATTTAAAATGAAACATTTTACAAATGTTGTTTGCTTGTTTTTTGTTTTAATACAAACACTCAGTCATTTATATTATATAAATCGTATTGTGTCTTTTAGGGATGTAGAATACTTGTAAGTAACACAAGTTCTGGGCTTCTAGAAAAGAGTGACTTCAGGGGAGGAAAATTTGTTATAATTGACATTTATGCAAAATAGTAACACACTTGAGAAGTAGAAACCTATGGGATTTTCAGAAAGGTTGAGGGCCATATGAAACTCATGGACAACCACATAACACCCACAGGCTACCAGTTCAATAACATTGGTGGGGAACACAGAAACACTGCCGCCTGTGCAGGCTTTCTGGTCGGTAATTGTAACTGAGATCTGTAAGAACTCTAACAATACACTGTGCTCTCTTTTCTGTATTGCTGTCTGGGCAACTGTTGCCAGTGACCCCCACTTGCCCTGAGTTATTTTTCTATCCACCAGTCTGACTTGGTAAGCATGACATCTCCAGAGACCTTGACAAAAATGGTTGGATTATAGATTTGTTTTAAAAATTCTCTTGTGGTTGGGGGAAGGGTATTTTTTCAGGATGACCCCCATACAATCCTTTGAACCAATGCATGTACAGACACAAAAAATAAGAAACCATGTACAACATAGCCCCATATGATTCAAGTAAAGTAAAGTAAACTTTTTGTTTGAACAGTGATGATTGAGCGTGAGACATTTTTCAGCAGTAATGATTTGTAGACAGTGACAGGTGCTGTTGTCTCCTCAATCTTAGGAGTTTGACATATTTCTACTTCAGACACAATCTGCCAGGAAAGTGTGAGACCGTACACTTCATAGACAACACAGGGCGCCTTTGGTAGTTTCTCAAAATTGCAATCACAATTATTGTGCAAAAAAAAATGTGCAAAAGATGTGACTAGTGAAAAAGAATTTGTTCATTCTGTAATATAATGTTTATGATGTTAATGTTTAGCATAGTATCTGTCATTTCTAACTCAGGAAGAGTGTCCATAAAAATTGCCAGTGCACTAAAACCTCTATGCTACTAAATTCTTGCTAATGTTGGTTATATAAGCGTGTGTGGCTGAAAACTCATGGGCACATTTAATGATATGAATAAATATATTGTACATAGGCATGTCACTACAATGCTTGTAGGCTTCTATTCACACCCTGGTGTGCCAAAGCCTGCGCACTTAGTGCCCGGTCCAAGTCTGTACAAAATGGTGTCTATGGCAGAAAGCGGGTTCTACTCTGGCTCCTACAGGTGCAGAGACATCTGAAGTAATGGCAGAGAATTTCAGGAAACTTTCATATTTAAGCACAGCTGACTATTGTTTTGACTAGGTTACGTAACACAGGAAAAAGGGAGCATATTATGCCTGCTGTTAACACACACACACACACACACTTATATATACACATACATAGAATATGTCCCCAGTTTCTTCTTAAAAACCATTTTCTTAAAACATCTAGCTCTTAAACTATGCTGCACAAATGCCTGATACGTTAGCCAAGCAGTGGGTTAAACTTTTGCAGCTGTAGCATTACCATTTTCAATGATATGCGATTCCTGTGCTATTGTTGTTCTTCCTAATTACTCAACTTTGTACTATTGCATCACACCATTGCCTCTGAAAATATTATGCATATAGTATATCACAGACGGCTCAAAGGAGAAACAGCAGAGCTTTTTCAATGGCAAGCTGTGGAGAAATTCAAGTGACAGAACAGTAATGGTGTTTCATCGCTGCATAGAATCAAAGTGTCACTCAAACAGAACCCAATTACCCACCACGTACAATCACCCGCCAAGGACTGCTGTACCTAAAGCACATTTACATTTTGAATCCAAGAACGCAGAGTTGAGGAGATGTTTGTAGGTTGAATTATATTATATAATATTTTTATCATACATTATATTCACAAAACATTTGTAAAATCAGCTTTAGGTGTCTTTATTGAGATTCAAGCAGCTATCCATTTCATAGTTTTATAAAAGCAAATGTTTGTACTTTTGCTAATAAGTATTATATTTATAATGCAATTGTAAGATTTCTCTAAGATTCTAAGGCAGCAATGCTGGAATAGTCTATTGATATCTTTCTTAGGGCTTGTATACTATTAACATTTTTCGTTTGATCATTTACTTATTATTTGGCTTGCAGCTTACAATATCTTTGTTATATGTACAGTTTGGCTGTGTGGGGATTGGGTGCTTGACTAACATGGTACCTGTACTTTGTTTTACCTTTTGTACTATTTTGGGGATTTTGTACTTGAGAACTTTCCAGGACTCTTTTTAGCCTCTCGTGCCTAGCACACTATAGTCTTAGGATACGATTGCCATGTTAAGAGTAAGAGTATGCAAATGATATACACAGAGTATTTTGTAGTGGAAATACAATATTCACAAAACAATAACCTTACTGCATCAAAAACTCACTGGCACAAAATGAAATACTGTCCTCAAATTATTAAGTCCCAATGGCTCCCAGTACCCTCCAGAATACCTTCTTACCTACTTAGACTTAAACAACCCCTTTATATATCTATTCTTATCTATAAATACCTTTTCACTCTACTCTTCTGAACCTTCACCACTTCTTCCCACTCACAGCTCGAAGATTTCATCCGTGCCTTAGCTGTTTTCTTGAATTCCCTGCTTCATTGAATCAACCTTTCCCTACATATTATAACTAAAAAAACCCACCTTCAAATTCTCCAGACCACAGGATGTTTGCTTCAATTACCACCATCTAAGTACTCCCTCACTTTCTGTCTCACTATCCGTCAACCTCCTATTAGGTTGTAAGAAGCACCATGTCAGGACTGTGGGTACTAAGTCTGGTAGGTGTCTCTGTGCAGGTACAGGTTTAGGATCAGGACCCTGCGTGGCACAGACAGGTATAGATACACCTGGATGCAGACAGCTGTCTGCTGCAGCTTTAGGCTACTTCCTAGGCTTCATCCACAGGAACAGGGCTGACAACCGAATGGGGAACAGGCAGCAGACAGACTGGGGAACTGGCAGAAAAAGGTCAGGCAAGTCAAGGTCATACGCAGAAAGAACAATAACACAGTACTAAAGGATAATCCAAAGAACTATTACCGTCCTAGAAAAAAAGGTTGAAATCCAAATAATCACAATCAGGCCAGGTACAAAGTCAGGAACATAGTCAGAGTCCACGGCCAGGGGTCATATACAGAGATCAAAAAGACACACTTACAGTGGCCCTGCCATGGAGCAGAGTGGGTTTCACTTATCAAGTTTTCAGTACCCGCTCGGTGCCCCTCTCTCTCCTCTGTGCCCTCTCTAGCTCGGTCTCGGTGCCGGCTTGTAAGGCTGAGCACCGGAATTAATATGACGTCATTTCCGGCATGACGCTCCGGCAGAGTAGGGAGATTTTCGCCGCAGGACTGCTGGAAGGTAAGTGAAGTACAAAGGGGGGGGAATAGGGTAGTTAATGAGAAGGTAGGGAGAGGAAGGGTAGATAATGAGCAGTGGTGTCGGCAGGTGGGGCGGGCGGCATTTCAAACTTTGCGGCACTGGCTGCAGGGCCTAAATTGCCTTATGGACCTCATATGTGTCAGTAACCAGTGACAAACTGGACATAAGCAAGACCTGAATTTCAGCAACCACAGAGCCTCCTGGTGGCGAAACCGGAAGGCGCACAATCTATCATGCTTGCTGGTTCAAGTACTGACAGACCATCATCTCCTTCTGTACCGGTGTGTTCATATCACTGATAAATTATATATACCGTTTTTTGGCAATTTTGTATCTCTCCCCCCTCTTTTGTAACAGTACTATTGAGCTCACAAAAACATTTCAACTCTTTGATAATACCAAAGCAGACAAGAAAGCTTACATTTCCTTGTACACATGCGCAAAACATAGCCTTTTTAAGGCTAGTAAACACTAAGCAATTAGTAGTTTGATAACTCAAAAGGGAGGAGTACAAGCCAAGCACGCCAGCTCCCATTTAATATTTGTGCCCTAGCTGAGCTGGGATTCTGGTTCTGCCCTAGCTTGCCTTGGGCCACATCAAGTGCATTTTTCCCTCCCTTTGTGTGGAAAAAGAATTATCTACAGATTTTTATGTGATTTATTTCTTCCATCTATCAAATAAGCACTGTAAATAACACAAACCTTAAATAATATCTTGTTGCTTTTTTTTTTTTTTTGGGAGCATGGATTGCCTCTATAAATAGTACTTGGGTCAGATTCTAAAGTATTTGGTAGAAATCCATTTTGAATTAAGTTGTGTCCAAAAATGACTGTTGTTAGCTGCTGGCTTGACATGTAAGCTTGTGGTCATCATCTGCTACAGCTCAGGTTATTAATGTCAAGTCATTCTCACTCAGAAAAGTCAACAGCTGAAAGGGAATGAAGTCTAAATTACCATCATTTGGGGCCTTGCAGCTCAGCTGGGGAAAAAAAAATCTCAATCAATATCTAATGCAGTTAACCCACTCAGTGCTTTAAAGTTACCTGATATCAAGATTCACTGCGATACATTGTAGACTTGATATGATCCTATTTTAACATAATTTAAATAAACACATCGTAATAATATAAAACTACATTGGAGAAAAAAGAAAGTAATGCAGTGCACTTGAGTGACTGAATAATATTTTCCCAGCCTTTTATGTATTTGATATTTCGATTCAATTCCAAATATTCGCCATGCAGAGACAATGTAAAACAAACAGAATATTGTGTACTGCATTTATAGTTTATGGCCCTTCAATAATGATCGCCAATGCGCTCACATTTTAGTGGGACTGCTAGAGACACTTGCGATATTTGTTGAGATTTCTCTTCAACTTTCATGTCCAACAGGCTCAAGATTAAAAGAATTGAAAGCAAACAATATAGAATGCACAAAAGAATGAATGTATTTAGGTCTTGAATCTTCCGTAGGATTAACTCAATTTATAGGGGTAAAATCAAAGATAGAAAATTCCTCAATAAAAGAAAAAAAATATATACAGAGTTGCAGCCTCTAAAAGCAACATGTTATAACTCCAATGAGCTTCATAGAGGCATGCCGGGGGGTTGCAATAGTCTTCCTCATATAGTTCAGAATTCCAGGGCCTTCAATCTATTTCCGTTTAAGAAACGTTAAAAATAGTCTACTATAATAAAGGGTTGTAACACTAGTTTAAAATTATATAGCTTCCATCTCTGTTTATCTCAATATTTAAAAATATCTATAAAATTATTAATTTATTTTACTGTAGATGAGAATCACTTATATCATGGCATAGACTATATACTGTACATGCTCGATTATAAGACGACCCCCCAAAATCTGAATATTAATTTAGGAAAAAAAAGAAAAAGCCTGAATATAAGACGACCCTATAGGAAAAAAGTTTTACTAGTAAATATGAATTCATGTAAAGTATTTTTTCATATTTAATAAAAGCTATGATTGAGTAAAAATATTTTTCTGTTTTTATTTGCCAACCTGCCCCCCCCCCCCCAATTATGCACATCTACCCCAGGCTTGCCACTCTGCCTCCCTGATATGTCTTATACATGAGAGACAAATCCGTTTATCATTCAAGGTGCTAACCCTAAACAGCTACAAGAAATGACCAGCTAGCTCTATATCTAGAGATCTGCTCATAGCTCAACCATTTGGCAGGGAATTATCAGTATGGCAATTTATAGGAACAACTTAATCGGCATCATGTAATTATTAAATTACAGGCATACCCAGCTTTATGGATCATTCACTTTAAGGACACTCACGAGTAAGGACATAGTTGCAGCACAACCATTCCCCTGTTTATGTTCATTTGCTTCGCAAGAACGAACACATAACACCATGTCGCCAGCACGTCAGTTCGTCTTCTGAGCGTCTTTTGAGCGTTTTGTGGTGGAAATGATCTGATGATTGCAGTGCTGTACATTCATTAACAAGTGAAAAAAGGTAGTGTTTCACTTTAAGTATATTTTCATTCACATACATGCTCTGGACCCCATTGTGTATGTTAATGTGGGGTATGCCTGTCTATTCTTATTCCAAAATGTATTCCGCGTTTAACAGATTTGCCCGACTTTCTCATCTGTCTATGCTATACCACAACATAACGCACAGCAATTCAACTCCCTATGACCGAAAGATTATGAGCAGAATATTTCTCACATAAGGCAAGTATAAATCTATTAAAAAACCTCAATAAAATATTCCAATTGCATTATAGCTTTTATGGTACAGTAGTTGTGCCTGCACTCTTGAAAGATAAATTTTCAGACCTGCATTTACAAAACTCTTGAAAATGTCTTAAATTATAGAATACCAATTCAAAATGAAAAACTGTGTGGTATGTTAATGAATAGCTTCACACAGACCTTCATTTCATTTGTAATATCTCGGTAAGTTAACCACTGACCCTAGTGACAAAGTACAGGGGAAATAACTATTCTGTTCAATCACTGACTTGCTAGAATATCTGAAATTGAAAAAAAATAGGTATACAGTACAAACCATCATCCTGCAACATGAAAAGATAAAACCAGTCTAAAATAAAGTATATAAAGCAGTATTTATAGTATAGCCCACTACAAGTTGTGAATTAATAAAATTCTAATGACTTTGGGGCAACGGGGCCTGACCCGTGGCCATACCTGGGAACTGCTGAAGCCCTGCTTTTCTGGGTCATCTCTGGTTTGTGGAAGCCTCCAGCCACACCACTTTTCCTGCGTGTGGGACTCAGCGGGGCCGCCCACTGGTTTCAGTGGGATCACTCGCCGATGTCAGCAGGACTCCCCACCAGCATCCCTAATTCTGATGAAAAACGGGGGGCTGTTTGCATTTAGAAATAAAATTTTCACACTTGTTTACTCTCTCACACCCCACATTCTCTACCTCATTTGTTTTCATGCTCCCTGAGAAAGTCTCCATGCTTTCTCCACTACCACATGCCTGTCTTTGTGCTGCGCAACTCTGCTTCTTATTTTGCATCTTCTTGTTCTTCTGTCTTCTCTCCTCTGTCATTGTCCTCTGCTCCAAAAAGTCTTCACCCACTTCTCCGTGGACAGCGAACAGGACAGAGAGTAATTTGTGAAATAAATATAAGTGCAAACATTAATTTTTTGTTGTGGGGGTGCCACATAAGGATCTGCCCCGGGTGCCAAATATTCTAGGTACGCCTCTGAATGCTAGTACTGTTGAATGCCTAAACCCCTTTCCAGATTTTTCACAGGAAACAACACCTTATACACAATTTTTGTTTGCAACATTTAATTTTCATGTGGCACAAAATTAGGCACTGACATGTTGCTGTAAAATAATAAAATAAGCTACCCAAAACATTTGGCAATGTTTTTGTGTGATTAACACTTTACATGTATAAAATAAAATGACATATTAAACAGTGCAATAAATATTTTCCCTGAATGGAACAGCTCCTTTAAATAGACGTGCCTCTTTCTGCATTTAAAAGTGTCTTAGAATTTCGTTCATATATATCCCACAGTGTAATTACTTTTATGAACAATAAATCAAAGTTTTTTCGCTATTGCATTGCACCACATGTATATAATTTTACATTTTATATAACATTCACTTTTAAAACAGGAAATGATGTCTGTCTCAGAATGCAGCATGCATGCGCTCCTGGAAACTCATTTCATAAAGTGACTTGGACATAGTGACAGCTGTAATTTATCAACATAAATTACTGTGCTTAGCTGAAGAGTCCTTGTCATCTGACAACAGTGAACTCCTGAAATTGGCTGCTGCCCTCTTCAATGATTATCCATTAAAAAAAAAAAAACATCGAGATGTCCACAGTTGAAAGACAACTCAGTTCAAATCTAGAGAAGAAAATAATCAAACTGGCACATAGTATTCTATACTTCTCAGGGGTTCGGTCATTTTTATGCCTAGTTACGAAAGGAAACCATTTACAGACTTATTTAAAAGTATTGGTAGAATAATACCAGTGCTGTAAAAATGTATTTGCCCCTTCCCGATTTCTTCTATTTTTACATATTTTTCACACTTAAGTGTTTTAGATCATAATTTTAATATAAGACAAAGATAACCTTAGGAAACACAAAATGCAATGAAAAAAATATTTCATGTATAGTGGTGAACCTTCCCAGAAGACTTCTTCCATGAGTACACTGACGACTCAACCAGGAGGTCTCAAAAGAACCCAGACTAGCATGTAGAGAACTGCAGGCCTCACTTCCCTCAATTAAGGTCAGTGTTCACAATTCCACAACAAGACAGTTGCTCACGTTGTCTTTGTCGTGTATTAAAATTAAATGGATGATCTGAAACATTTAAATGTGACAAGAAAAAAAAAGACAAGAAATCAGGAAGGGGACAAATACTTATTCCCAGCACTTTATAACTCTGAAAGTCTTCATTTCTTAAGTTTAATCAAGTAAACCATCCACAGCCAAATGTTACCTTCTAACTACTTGAGTGACAAGTACAGAAATGGTCTTGAGCAGAAGAGCCTCTGAAGCATTTTGTTTTTTAAATGCTTTACTATAAGTAACATTGCAAGGCTCTCGTTATCAGCATCTTAATAATGTGACACTGGATGATTTAGCAAAAGTGCTCTAGAAAATTACAGTCCTTATTTGCAGAGCTGTTGAAAGCCCAGGGTTATTTAAACTTAAAAAAAATGTTAAGCTTCAGCTTGGCTGTAACCCTTTAATAACCAGAAGGCTGGGTAAAACACTGCACAGAATTAAGTTACATGATTTTATAGACCTCAAATGTACATCACAGCCCTGATGCTTATGGAGACCTTCTGACTCAAGTCACAAACTCCATTTTAGTAGTTGTACCATGCTGACTTGAAGGCTGTTGGTGTTCAGCCTTGAATTTTATTTTTCCTATGTATTTTATTTCATTTATTTGAGAATTGTTTTTTATTAATGGTTCCATATATAGTGATGAAAAAAGGTCTGTAATTATTTTTCAACAAGAACACACACTATTAAACAGTTACATTAAGCAGGTTTTAAACAAAACTTTAGCTGCACGAAATGTCCGCATTTTGACAATGTATTCTCTTAACAAGTCACTTTAAACCCCACACCCTTCACAGGGCAAAAAGGAGCTGAATGGTATCCTACAGTGTACTGTGTACTGTATTTAATGAGTCCACTTTGCAGTATCTATGTTGGATTTCTTACACAGGAAGAGAAACCCTGCTATAAATCCAGGGCCGGCCCGACAATGGAGCCGAGTGGGGCAACTGCTCCAGGCGGCACTTTGTCGCCCCATGCGCTTTTTTTATTTTTAAAGCGGAAGAGAGAGGGGCGCCGAGTGGTCAAGTTGTCAGTACCCGCTCGGCGCCCCCTCTCTCTCTCTTCTGCGGCGAGTCTCCCTGTTCGGTCTCGGTGCCGGCTTGTAATGCTAAGCGCCAGAAGATAACGTCAACTTTACAAGCCGGCACTGAGACCGAATAGGGAGATTCGCCGCAGGGCTGCTGAAAGGTAAGTACGGGGGGGAGGGTAGATAATGGGGGGGCGGCAGGGACCGAGGGAGAGGAAGGGTAGATAATTGGGGGGGGGGCAATTTAAACTTTGCCCCAGGCGGCATTTTGTCTTGAGCCAGCCCTGTATAAATCTTCTAAGTTTTCACTAGAAATGGAAAACATACTGATAGATGATTACAACGGGAGAACAAATGCTCTAAGGCAACAGTTCCCAAATGTCAATGGATCAAGAGCAACGCCGGCATTTGTGAGGATCAAAGCTCCAATTATGGTGACCAAATAACTCCTCTAACCTGGGATATGAATAAAAACACACAACATACACTCCTATGGTTGCACAAATTCAAAATGGAAAAAAAGTGGACTTCATACTGCATCTTAGTGACAACATCCAAAAGATCCTTAATCGCAGCAGTGGGGCATCACACCTACCCATCAATTTACCATATTGTTTGTATTTTGCCATCACACTAACAAAGGTTTGGACTCCAGTACAGAAAATCCAGCATTGAAAAGAAACAGGGAATAAACATAAAAATCACCCTCGATTAAGGCAAAAAATATGTACATGTGTACAGGGAGCATTTTTTTAAAATTTCAAATCATACCTAGTATTTATTACATCGTTATTACCTTCATCCCCCCAGAATCATAATTAATCTTTTTTTTGTTAGGAATTAAGACGGAATAATTTGATTTATTGCACTATTTTTAAAGTTTGTACAGAACCACAGGCAAACAATCACACATTTTAATGCCAAAGCTTCTTGCATAATATTGCCTATAATACTCATTTTCAAATAAATCTGCATCAGAGAAAAAGTCATTAAAAAAAACTGATGGAAAGGTTGAGGAGAAATTAAAAGAAAATTGATGAAGGCCTGCTGGTGATTATCATCTCAGCTGCTATAACTGACTTATGAAACGCTAATTGCTAATGGGAAGAAAGAAAAACCTGGAATCATTATTATTAAATGACTTAGGTGAAGAAAGACTTTTAATTAATAACAGCAGTTTTATTTAAAGAGCAGCGTTCACGTTCAAAGATCATTATGTGATTGCAGACCTTAACGCACCTATCCCTGGGTGTGGAATCCTGAGAGAGCGTTTGAGAGTGACATAGGGTCATGAATAAAATGAGGAACACAACTCTATATTTTAATGTATAATGAAGGTTATACAGCTATATAAAAAAAAACAAAAAAAACCAGAGCTGTAGATCTGTGTTTCTATTTGTCATTAGAAATATTGCATTTATTAGTTGTGGGTGAATAAATGATTTTAGCCTATTTTCTCTAGAAGGAAAGCTTCAGGATATCAGCCTAATTTGTTATGTATACGAGTGTCTTGGTATTAGTACCGCCAAAAAAAGGCCCATAACCATAAACCGTAAGGCATACCAACATACGTTATATCCAGCTCTAACCGTATCCATCCATGGTATATGGTTATATGATCATCGTGTTCCATTATATTTGTTTTAGTCTGTATGTCAGCAATTATTATGAGTAATTGCTATTACTTCCAGAAAAGACTCAGTAGATGCATATGTGATTTGAATTTGTCAGTTTGACAAATTCTGGTGAAATAAGAAAAAAACTTATAATAACAATACTGCACTGGCTCGCATGCATATCTTTTGGTGGTATATTTAACACAAACAACATTACTCGTGTCTACTGAAAGTGGCATCCAGAGAAAAATAATGTATGCAACTTCTATATTGATTATTTTGTACCTTCATACATGAGAAAATGCAAACAGGTGCGGTGGTGACATTATTGAGCGGGAAATAATTTTATTAAATTTTATTTATTACAAATATTTTTTCAAAATATTTTCTGGTTTTTGCATAAATATTTGTATGTGTTCTAGCTCTGTTACTTGAGCGACAAACACTCTCCTTGTTATACTGCCTTGTGATGAACAATGAAATGACTCACAGGGAAATTTCCATAGTCTAAGTTAGCATTAACCGAACAGAATGAAGCATACGTTACAATCAGATGAAGTGATTAAACAATCACAACACCCAACAATGTAACGAGAAGCTAGGCATTGTGTATATGTTATATGGACTTTCTAAGATTACATCAGTTTGGGCCGTTGCTCAGTGTAGTGCAAGCCACTGGGGCCACCTATCGATCCTCACGTGAGGAAGTGGGATTAAACTGTACCCGCTTTTACCTGCTAGTCTCACTACCTGTCAGTCTCACCCACTACCATTAGGCTGACCATATTCCCATCCATCTAGTATATAAAGACAGATAGACCTCCGCAACAGTACAATCCAAAATTTTGTGATGCTCATGATCTGATACTCTACCTAAAATCACTACTGTGCACAACGGATAGCCTAGCCCTCTCCAAAGTACCAAGATTATTGTTACAAAAAATGAGTGAAAGAAAGAAAGTAGGTTTTCATAAAAGAGTATTTATTTTCCTCCATTAGTGATGACTAGTGATGTAACTGTCTCGAGAGCAAATATCTTCATTTCCCTTCAGGTGACAGACAGAAAAATATTTTTTCTCTTTTCCATGAGAAAGCAAGGCATATCACTGGAAATCTGTTTCTCAAGATTCTTTCCTTTCTCATTTTAGTTTTAATTAAATCTCTAAGCTGCGTGTGATGCCTTCAGAGCGAATGAGCTGAAACCTGTACTTTATGAAGGACATAAATCCCAGCCATTAATCGTACTCCATGCATTTGACATATTTTTTCAAATTCGTAATTGATCTGCAGTAGGGTTTGGGATATAATGCCAGTGTGAATTAGACAGTTTCTTTTCATTGTCTTACAAAGGGGCTTTAATCTTAGCCAAAGGTATTGAAGCTTTTAAGAATTCTTCTCGCCACGTCGAGCTAAAATTTGATAGCTCAATTAAGTGGAAAACATTACTTTTGAAGTTAAGAAAATGATGAAATGTTTTTCACCCCTTAGCTTATAAAGTTATAGCTGAGCCAAGAATTTGGATGGCTTCTTACAGGTTTCATCTCTTGTTCATGGAATGTATTGAATAATTATGTTTAAAACATTATTAAGGTTAGCATTTATTGCAATGAAGATAAATGGTCTTGAATATATATATATATATATATATAATTTTTTTATTTCAGCCCTTAGGCACTAATCCACTAGATCTTGTAGATCCAAAAACGTACCTTAATTTGAGGTTCACATTCAGAAGATTAACGTTTCAGTTCTGTACCGGAAATTTTATCAAGTAAAATTTTTGGATTTACAAGACCCATGAGTGTGTGTGTGTGTATATATATATATATATATATATACACACACACACAACAACATCTAGTGTATCCAACAACTAGCACACCATGTCACTGTCCATTATATGAGCTCTTGTCTAAGTTTATTTAAATAGCCATTCAAAACAGGTGGGGACAAGGTTTTGTTAAATTGAAAACTATATTAAGGCTTCATTTATTTAGATAAAATTATATGTAACTGCATTTACAGTCAGCTACTAGCAAGCAGCCACGCTGTGCTGTTCCCAAGCAGCACCAGAAATTGCCGGCATCCATGAGAATCTGTGTGTTATTTTCTTGCCACAAGAACTATGATAGATGAGAGTAAAACCAATGCAGGCTGGCACTATAATACAGGTGAAATGGGATCTCGTAATGGCTCCTCTGGGGTCCCACACTTTTTACCCCTTTCCGACAGTGAGAATCCGCCATTGCGTCATGGACACTGCTGGTATCCCGCACCGTTTTGGGAGGGCGAAGGCAGCAGAAAATGATCTGTCGTAAGGCAAGTAATGCATATTATACTAATATAAAGTTTAAGCAAATCTTGCTTATATGAAACCTTATGGGTGAAATAAAAGTTTAAATGACTCTTTAAATATATTGAAGTGCATTTGCATGGGACTCCAGTACATTTTACAGCATACTAACTGGTGCAGGTGTTCGGTATTCTTTAGTTATTGTAGTTAGAAAATGAGACTCTTGCCTCATTTAACTCCTCCACTGGATGCCTCTACTGAAATCAGGAAGCTTTCGCCAGTACACTTTTTACACTTACTCAGTAGAATTTTATTCTAGCTAATGGGAAAGTATCAGCAGTCAATCATATTTATGCTGTCTGAATACTGAATGTTTTCCTAGCATACATTCAATTGGCTGATGCTTCAGTGACTTGAATGGGAGTGCTACTGAGCATGTATAACAAATTTACATATAAACACAAATTTAAATACCATTTTAGAGACTATTATTTTTCATTTATATAGCGCCAACAATTTATGCAGTGCTCCTTAAAATACATATATTCAAGGCGGTATGACACGACTAGAATTGACAAACTAAGACATCCGATACATTAGGTGGAGAGAGCCCTGCTCGCAAGCTTACAATGGGGTGAGGACAAGCATAACGAACAGAGAAAGACTAGACGATTTCCTTAAGTTATTCAAAATACTGATGGTATTTTTTCTTCGTCAAATTATCAGTGTAAATGTTTTGGAGATTTAAGTTTAAAACGTTACCTAAGATCTGTGGCTACATATGACAGGGCTGACATTAGGTAATCAGTTTCCTGCCCTGACGCCTTCTTACAAAGAGTACCCGAAGCAATAATTAACAACCATGTAACTAGAATATATCATTTTTGACATTTTAAACATAAGTATGTTGAAACAGAATTGTGAGTACTCACACAATTTTTTTTTAGACAAATGCAATTTTTCTTAGGAATTCTATTGGGCAGGAAAAAAAAACAGTTGTTTAGCAATGTCCCTATTTAATGTTTTGGAAAACGATCACTTAAAACTTTTGGGCTAGCATGGGCACTATTTTACATCTATTTTTCTATTTATTTATTTTTTGCTATTACTGTTACTAGCATTTTTATTTTTTTTAGATTCCTTTGTAATTATTATATATCTCATGGATCTCTAAGGTCCATCATTGGAAAATCAGTATAATTGTATTATTTTGTATTTCATTTTCTTTTTATTACTATTTTAATTACTTTTATTTATTACTGTCCCACCTTGCTTGAAGCCAAGGACTTACAATATTTAACCCCAATAAAAACAAAAGCTTGGTGTGGGGCGGTTGCTCAAGTAGACTTCATTGTTTGCACAATGGGCGAAAATCAACTAGAACAGTACAAATTAATGGGCAAGTCATTCTTTAACATTTTATTGGTAATGAAAACATTATGTTTCTACACAAATTTATTGATATACCAAAAAGTACCCTTTTTGATCTTGGCAGTGCTATCCCTAGCTGTCATAGGGCTATTCACATTTCAGCAAGTGCCCTTATATGAACAGTAACCAAAATCGCCTGAAAGTCTTCATCCACTGAAAGGAGGTCACCACTAGTTAAGTAACTTTGCAACATTTGTCTTTGAAACAATGCGTAGCAAATCATGATTTTTAGGGTTAATGACATTAGTCTTACTGTATCAGGTAACATAGGATTGTCGAACCAGAAACTCTGATCTTATCCTGTCTTAACTTGATGATAACCTTACAACTACACTACAAGGGATGCTCATAGATTGTTGCTCACCATTAAACCATAATGTTGAATCAATAATATTATAACAAACTTCAATGTTCTACTATTTTCTTCTTCATATCTAGAGACTATTTCATAGAATTGCCACTGGGTGGTGATAAAACCACAGTAAAAAATGTAAAATATAAATGAATTAAATATATAAAATTTGTTGATCAGAAGGATATTATGTCTTATTCAAGGGGGGGTAAAAAAAACTCCTAACTCACTGATGACAGTACTTACAAGTGTGATTATAAGAAGATTCTTGGCTGATAAGGTCTTTGGAAATGTGCAATGAAAGAACAAGATAAGATACAATAACTTCAGCCTGTATTTTCCATTAGCTTGGCATGTATGTGTCAGCATCCAAAGTAATAACACTGCAGTGTTCATGTATACACTTTACCACATTAAAAGGAGCGATTGATTTATGGACTGTTGTTTATCCAGAACACATAAATACCTTTCAAATATTTATTGCGCTCAGAATATAAATAACTATGTAAAAGCTATTTTGCTCGAGACAATATAGTGTTATCCCATTTTTGTACAGTTTTTCTACACGTATTATTTAAAAATGAAAGAGCTCCTTAGTAGAGAAGGAAACAAAATCACAAGCAAACATTAGCGCTCAGGAGAGCCAATGGAGATGTGTACAAGGAAAACTGTCACTTGCTATTACCAGAGGAACAGTGACTTAAGATAGTTAAGACAGTGACCGAGGCAATGACTTAAGATAGTTCTTTCATTAAAGGTAGTCTACCTTTTTTAGTGCGTCTCGAAAAGGTAAATGTCACTCTATGCAGAAACAAACTTGTATACATAGGACATGTTTTTGTATCTACAAAAAAACTTAATACTATGGAGAACATTGTTACACGTATTAACCATACGGTTAACAGGAGATACAGTATGAGCAAGTATGAGAAATACTGTGAAAGGTGGATCTACTTGAAATCATTTTATGCATTGTCTATGTAATTCTGAATGTCTGTTGTTAATAACTAATACTCAGACACCCCCACTAACCAAAGCACAAAACGAGAAAACTGCTTTCAGTACTACCTCACAGTACCCTGCGGTGTGGAACAAAATTCTAAAGAAAACAATGTTGTCATATTGTCACAGCCAGCATTTAGTGTGCTTACTTAACATGCTATGTAGGATATGAGTGGACGGCTGCAT
Organism: Spea multiplicata; assembly: GCA_009364415.1. Taxonomy (NCBI): domain Eukaryota; kingdom Metazoa; phylum Chordata; class Amphibia; order Anura; family Pelobatidae; genus Spea; species Spea multiplicata. The sequence continues at coordinate 6,651 of VKOC01046774.1, read as the reverse complement.
GTGTGCATCTCCTGCTTCCTCCATTCACCACCAAGAACCCACCATGCAGGTCAATTTTGTGTAAGAAAGTGGGTGCTACAGCACTAAAAGAAGTTGGAAAACCTTTTGACCACTAATGAGGTTAAAGGGAAACAAAATTGTGGAGGGGGAATGTTTATATTTATAGGATTCTTATGGATAGATAGATGATAGATAGATAGATAGATAGATAGATCATGCTTATGATTTCTTTTTGTTGAAACATTGTACTATTCTGTGCATTTGAGTATCTTATAGATATTAAAAAAAAATAAAAAATTCTTCATGCAATATGAATCAAAATAAATTTAAGTTGTAAGGCGTGACAGCCATAGTTTGCTATGGTTCTCACAGAAACACTAATATTCCTGAATCCCACAAATCTTATATGATCTCACTAGTCATAAGGTATATATGTAGGCGGTTAGGCTTAATGATTCAGCCGGAACGAGAGGAGTGTCTTTAAGCACATATATGCTGACGAGAGAATCTGACCCTAATGATTAAGCAATGAATTTACATGCTCAAAATAGATGGTGTGATTGAATATGTGCTGTAATTGCTTAATAATACTAAGAAATAAGCTACAAAACACCAAGAGAGAAGAGTCTACAAAGAGTTTTATATACCTGATATCATGTTTTAATATGTCAGTAGGTTCTACATTGATATACAAGCATAAATTGGTTTCTATTGAAACATTTTTCTGGTATTGTAATACTACAGCAAGGCCTTTATTTTTTAATTCAAAGTAAATAAAAATAGCCAGTTTAAAAAAAATGTTTGTGGTTTTGTTTGGATATGTCTGAATAGCTGGATTTTCTTCACAATGCCAAAGAGGACAAATGGTTAACCTGTACAAGGTCTGGATTTAAGATTTTACTCATATTATCAAACAGTGCTTGCCTTATTTTGTATTGTACCTATGGAACACACAGATGTGCTTAGAAAAAAACAAAATTATAGACCTTGGCCTAGATGCCATAAACAGAATGTGTAAACAAACTTCACGCCCCATGCTCTGAGCAGAGATGTATAGTGCTATTTTCTGTGACACGTATGGCTGAACAGCGGTTTTAAATCTTCTAGTTTGCTATTTGAGAGTGTTGAAATACATGAATGGCTTTCTAAGACTGAACTTCATAAATACTGTTGTAATGATGGAAGAGTAATTTGTGACAACTTTATTGCTGGTCACAATGAGATCCAATCTCATCTGTCATATGCTGCCCTTTATTATCACTCTAGTTCACCAGTCTGTGATTGCATCATCTTTATTTCTGTCACTTGCCAATCAACATTTGTTTTTCCCTTTTTCACATTCATAATGACAGTTGGCATTCTATATATTTATCATGTGGATTTGACATTCAGTTTAGCACTCATTGCAAGGATATACAGCACATATATATCGTATGGTCATTTAGCGGATAGAAAACAAAGACATTTCTAGCTGTGTAACATAATTGCAAAAGGGTTTGCTAATGATCAATTAGGCTTTGAAATTTAAACTTGAATTAGCGAACATGAGGTGCCATTGGAACACAGAAATGATAGTCGCTGATAAAGGGCCACTGTAGGCCTATGAAGGTATTCCATTAAAAACATCAGTTTCCAGATACAATTGTCACTTAGAACATTATACATTTGATGTTATTTTAATGTACAAAATTTCAAAAACAAGAACATGCGAACCCTTTGGAATAACCAGCATTAATGTATAAGTTTGTATTAAAATTTGATCTTCATCTAGTAAAATAAATACAACAAACACAATCTGTTTTAACTAATTACACACAAATTTTTGTTTTGTTCTTGTCCATATTGAATACATTAATCAAACATTCAGAGTTTAGGGTGGAAAAAGTATGTGAACCCATAGGTTCAACAAAAGCTAACTGGAGTCAGGAGTTAGCAAATCTGTTAAATACAAAAATAAAAAAACACTCAACCATTTTGAGTTTGCTATTCTCAAGAAGCATCTGCTGATGTGTACCATGCACAATCAAAGACCTACAATCAAGAATTGTTGATTTGCTTAAAATTGGGAAGGGTTATAAAGTAATCTCAAAGAGTTTACATATTAATCAGTCCACAGCTGTTTCTAAATGGAGACGATCTAGAGATCTAGAGCTGTAGCTCCTCCCTAGATGTGGGTTCCTAGTCAGGATGACGCCAAGGGCACATGGTAGAATGCTCAATGAGGTAAAAAAGAACACAGCTAAAGGCGTATATGAATCATTGGAACTGGTTAACATAGCTGTTCATGAGTCTACCATACGCAAAACATTGGAACAGGCATGAAGTTCAGGGCAGGACACCATGGAGGAAGCCGACTTGACTCCACAACGCTACAGGGAAAATGCTTTGTAGCCAGATGAAACTAAGGTTGAATTGTTGGGGAAGAACAAGCAGCAATACATATGGCGTAACAAGGGCACTGCATACCAACATAACAATGTCATTCATGATTTGGGGCTGCTTTTGTTGCCTTGGGGCCTGGACAGTTTGCCATGCAAGGGACAATGAATTCCCAGGTTAATCCGGGCATCATACCACATAACGTCAGGATGTCTGTCCGCCAGCTGAAGCCTAGCAGGACAATCACTGAAGTAAATCTAGTACAGAATGGCTTAAAAAAGAAAATGCACTTTTTGGAGTGGGCTAGTCATAGCCCAGAACTTAAACTATTAGAGATAATGCAGAATGACCTTCAGAGAGCCTTTCACACCAGACATTTTAAGACTATGGTTGAGATTAAGCAGTTCTGTTGCTAACAAATGGCACCACAACATTCCTCCAGAACACTGTGCAGGTCTGCAGCTACTGGAAGCACTTGTTTGAGGTTACTGCAGCCAAAGGAGATTCACCCCCAGCTGTTATGTCTAAGGGTTCAGTTATTTTTTTTTTCACCAGCACTGTGAATGTTTAAAGTATGTGTTCAATAAAGACATGAAAGATTATCATTGTTTGCATGTTATTATTATTATTATAATATAAGCATATTGTGTTTGTCTATACTTGTGACTTAGATATATCAAATAACATTGTATGAACAATTAATGCAGAAAACCAAGTTATTCCAAAGAGTTCATTTACTATACATAAACATGTCTTGTGAAAAAGAAAGCACACCCTCTTTGAATTCTATGGTTTACATATCAGGACATAACAATCATCTGTTCCTTAGCAGGTCTAAAAATTTGGTAAATACAACCTCAAATGACCAACAACACATGACATATTACACCATGTGATGATTTAGTCAACAAAAATAAAGCCAAAATGGAGAAACCACACTTGAAATACTCTTACTGCTTCCATAGGAATTAAGATGCTAAATAACAGACATGTGCTGCTAATCAAATGCTGTTGACCATCACCAAGTGTGACCACCTCTGTAAAAGCCAAAGTTTTAGCAGGTTGCTGGTCTAGAGCATTCAGGTGTGTGCTAGCACAATGCCAAGGAAGAAATACATCAGCAGTGAACCAAGAGAAGCAATTATTGCTGCCCATCAATCTGGGAAAAGTTAGAAGGCTATTTCCAAACAATTTGAAGTCCATCATTCTACAGTGAGAAAGATTACTCAAAAGTTGAAAACATTCAAGATAGTTGCCAATCTTCACAGGAGTGGGCATCCTAGCAAATTCACCCCAAGGCCAGACCGTGTAATGCTCAGAAAAATGACAACCCAATAGTTAAATCTCATTCTCTACAGGCTTCAGTTAGCATGTTAAATGTTAAAGTTCATGACCGTACAAAAGGTAACCGGTGTTCACACATAATCCTGTTTTCTTCTACCATACACAAGTGTACTGCTGGGGCTGTCTTTAAAGTGGGATATAAGAGGTAGCTGCATGTCAGGGTTCTCCAGAGACACAGGAGTATAGCACAGTAGCAGAGTTGATCAAGGCCTGGTACAGGATAACTTCCCTCTCCCAGGGGTTGGGCACCTAGGATCGTGCAGCCACAAACCAGGGCCCTGACATAGCAGCAGTCCAGAATAAAGCAGAACTAAACTTGGCTGGATGTGGAAATCCGATCAAAACTTGGATATGTCCAGCAGACACCCTGGAGCAGGCATGAAACATAACGGAACATGGGCAAGATGCTGCAGGCTGGGAGTACGGAAGCTAAGCAGAGTATATAACGGAAACATAGCAAGCAAGGAGGACAGAGCAACAGGGAGACCGAGCAAGAAACATAACCAGACAAGACATACGTGATACAGGGCACAACAAAGGACAGGGAACAAGGCAAGGAACACAGGGGATAGAGTGAGGAGACAGAATCCTCAGACGCTTCTCCTTTAAGCAAGGATAGGACATGAGAACCCCAAAATTCTCAGATGATTCAGGGAAAGGAGGGCAAAGGTACACAAGAGACAGACAAACATGAATACAGGAACTAGCCTAGGACTATGTAATAACAATTGGAGATTCCATCACACCATATGGCCATAGTATGCTTAACCCACCACTACGCCAAAGTACTCCAATATTCGGTGGGCCCTAGCACTAAACCCTGCCTACTGAATATTAATAAACTGAAACTAAACACTGAATCTAAACACAAAACCAAGGACATACCTGCAGACTGAGACAAACATAACGGGTGGGGAACACCTTATAAAGAAAACAGAGCTGAAGCAAAGAGCAGAACTGGAATCAAGGAATCAGAAGCACAGAATAGAGCATATGGAAATCCAGGAATGGATTACAGCAAAGCATGGAAACTGAGGCAAGGCAAGGAAACTGAAGCAAGGCAAGGAAACCAAAGATGAGCAGCTCCGCAGCCTGAATGGGACCTAACTTAGAGCGGCCCTTACACTGCCCCAGACACAATGGTTTCTGGGGGGCCCATGGAATCTGCCTCTCGACCCTGCAACTGCGACCAGGCCTGCCACTTTAGGGGGCCCGAATGACCCCTCCAACAAACTACCACACAGGCCCACAGCTTACCTCTGTGTTGCTCACACTGAGCGAGCAACCTTTCTTTCACTATCCAGGGAAAGCAGAAACACAGCTGGGTCATGTTCCATTGTGTGACCCTGCTGGGTTCTTGCTTCCTCTGTGTGGTAAAAGAGAAGTTGCTCACACAGTGTGTGAGTGCCACAGAGAAAGCTGCAGGTGAGGTGGGGTTGCAAGAGGGAGGATGAATGAGTGAATGAGTATGTATCTATTTACATGTGTGTAAGCATGGATGTGTAAGTGTTGGGGGTCAAAGATAGCACATGCAGACTGTCTGGGGCAAATATGACACAGGCAAGCTCTTTGGGTGGTACAAAGGTGGCACGTACAAGCAGTTTGGGGAAAAGATGTCATGCTGGGCAGGTCCTGTGGATGCAATCTGGGTGCTAAGCAAGTCCTATGTGTGCAATCTGGGTGTCAAGGCTAGCCTTTGGGGTGTGTCACTTGCCAGACCCGCACCATTAATTTGCTATACAAGTGACATAGTATCATTCATAGTCACGCTAAGGTCAGGAGAAGGGAAGGCTGCACCGACTCTGACAGTCTCCTCCTAATCTGCAGAGTCAGTGTAGCAAGCACTTTTGTTTTTTTGGGGTAGAGGAGTGATTGATTGATAGGGAGTGTGGAAGGAGAGGATGCCAGGTGTCAAGCAAATGCTTGCCCAGGGTACAATCAACATTAAAAACAACCCTGTGTACTGTAATACACTCTTCTACATAGGGCTTACTCTGGCAAATCTCAAAGGGACCTTCAGATCTGAGGCCTCTCTGCCACATTACAACAATTGCATGCCTACACAAAATAACCTGCCAGTGTGTCTCTAACACTTCTGGTTGGAGGCATTGTATTTCATTGTATATCGTTATATTTATGTCTTCAGCAAATTATAGTGTTAGCATTACCTGCAGAAGATGTTGGATACCATTTCCTGGTGAATTGAAGAACAAAAATGCCACTCATAGAAACTACAGAGATTAAATGCATTTTCTGTATGTTCCTCCAGTGTTGGCTTACTTCAAAAAACTAATGATATGTAAAAGCAAATCTAGGATGATTCATCATGCTAATAAAAATGGAATAAGAGGTAATATATCAAGCCTAAAGGAATATTGTGTAGGACCCTCGTACTATTGCAGCTCTGGAATATGAGAAATTACCAGCTAAATGTTTAGAGAAAAATAGAAAGTGGACAAATAGAAAAGAATGTTTGACACTGATTTCCATTTTTCTGCAGCATTAACTATAAAGATCAAAGCAACAATGAATAACAGGTGAGGACAATTGATTAAAATGCTGAAGGTAAGGTTACTATTGCCACAAGAATACACATAAGGACAGTTTCTGATAAAACATATTTCTTTTGTAATTAGAAAATACAATCACATACATTTATTAAATATTCTGAAATGTAAAATGTATAACTTGGAAAAGTGACCAATCCACTTTAACTGGCAATTTCTTTTCAGGTCAAGCCTCAAATTGTTTCCACAAAGTTGAAAGCATAGCATTGTCCAAAATTTCTTGGCATGTCCCCTTCAGCACACCAAGACATTTTGGACAATGCTATGCACTCCGCGGGACCCGGGCGGGCACAGTAGGTGTAACAAAAAGTGCTTTTTTACATTTTCACCACACACATATATATTTATATGTATATATATA
>VKOC01046771.1:0-17122 GCA_009364415.1 Spea multiplicata | reverse complement strand
TATTATAAGTATACCAACAGTGGGTTTGTATCTCAACCGGCAACAAGAGGGTTGAAGGGTTTGTGGTAAAAAAAACAAAAAACAAAAAAAACAAAAAAAAAACTGTGTGTTTTGCATTAACTGTTTGGTTTTTTTCTCTCCCATTTTCTAGAGTGTAATTAGTTAAGGGTGGGGTTTATAATCAATTAACTGTGTTGCTCTGTATATAAGGAAGTGGTTAAACTCACAGAGCTTGCTCACTGTAAGGGGCTTGCATTTCTAAGTGACTTGCTTTCTGTAAGTGACCAGTTTGTGCACCACAGCAGTTAGTGCAACACAAGAGTGCAAGGAGGGTAAGTGACATAAAGCAATTGTTTAAATTCAATACTCGCGTCCCTTTGTAAAGTATGAGCAAGCTTGGAGATTTCACTCAGTGCACATCATGCCATATGTATGCATGCTTGGAACAGCAGTTCCTGGGTCCATATCGCTGTGGTAAGTGTGATCAATTGGTCTCTCTGGAAGCTGAGGTTGGTGCTCTGAAGAGGCACATTGAAACACTGAGAGAGATTGACAACCTTGAGAGGAGTCTGTTGCTCACTGAGCAAAGTTTAGATGGGGCCCCTAGCAATGAGGGAGGAGATCAGTCAGAAGGGAGGCAGGCACATAGCTGGGTGACAGTAAGACGTGGTTGCAGTGGGGAAGGGAAGAGGAAGAGGCAAGCCAGCCCAGAGTCTCTCCCTCCCAACAAATTTGCCCTTTTAAGTGAGCATGTTGGGGAGGCAGACTCAGAGGTAGGCTTTGCGGAAAAAGCTGTTCTCCCTAACAGCCGGGAGAGCAGCTCATCCAATGTGCAGGGGATCCGAAAGGAAGGAAAGCCCAGGCAGGTTGTGGTGGTAGGGGATTTAATAATCAGGAAAACAGACAGGGTAATCTGTAGCTCTGATCGCAGCAACCGAATGGTTTGCTGTCTCCCGGGTGCCCGGGTTCGGCATGTTGCGGACAGAGTGGATAGATTATTGGGAGGGGCTGGTGAGGATCCAGCTGTCTTGGTGCACATTGGCACCAATGACATAGTAAGAGGAAGATGGGGAGTGTCCTAAAAGGTAATTTTAGGGACTTGGGTAGTAAGATTAAGAAAAGGACCTCCAAGGTAGTATTCTCAGAGATACTACCTGTGCCATGCGCTACACCAGAAAGGCAGCGGGAGATTAGGCAGCTAAATGCATGGCTGAAGTCTTGGTGTAAGAAGGAGGGCTTTGGGTTCTTAGAGCACTGGGCTGATTTTGCTTTGGGTACAATCTCTATAGTCGTGATGGATTGCACCTAAATGCAAGAGGGTCCAATGTGCTTGGGGAGAGAATGGTTAGACGGTTGGAGGAGATTTTAAACTAGGAATGGGGGGGGAGGGAATAAATACCGGGTTAGACAGTATAGAAAGGGAAGGCGATTTACTTAGTAACCAGGTGGGTGGATCTGGGGGCTTGGTCTATAAAGATAATAGGGAGAAGCATATATTTTGCCCCCCAGAGCAAGGACAGAAAGTGATTGCAGCATCGGTGTTAAATGACAAGCTAAAGGTCATGTCTACAAATGCTCGCAGTTTAGGGAATAAGATCCATGAACTTGTAACAGTTGTGGCAACTGAGAATGTTGATATAGTGGCTGTTACTGAGACATGGTATAATGAGAAAAATGACTGGGACATATCAATACCGGGGTACTCTTTATATAGGAAGGATAGAAAGGGCAGGAAAGGGGGAGGGGTGGCCCTATATGTGAAAAATAACATAAAATCTAACTTAATACAAGTTGGTGAGGAAATGCCTAAAATGACAGTGAAGGGGGATGTTATAATCATGGGTGACTTTAATCTCCCTGATGTGAACTGGAAAACAAAAGTAGCTGGTTGTACCAGGAGTGCGGATATTCTAAACTCCTTATTGGGATTATCTTTAAAACAGGTGGTTGAGGAACCAACTCGTAAGGAGGCCACATTGGATTTAGTGTTCACAAATGGAGATTTGTTAACAGATATTTCTGTAGGTGAAAGTTTGGGATCTAGTGATCATCAGTCTGTGTGGTTTAATATACGAACAGTGACTGAGTCACACCACACAAAAACAAAAGTTTTAGATTTTAGAAAAGCTGACTTTTCTAAAATGAGAAAATGTATAGAGGAGTCATTATCAGACTGGGGCAATTTAGATGGTGTTCAGGAGAAATGGGATTTTGTAAAAGCTGTTTTATCGAACATAACAGAAAATTGTATTAGGTTGGTCAGTAAGAGTAAAAAATTAAGGAAACCGCTGTGGTACTCTGCAGAAGTGGCCAAAATCGTGAAAGACAAGAAGTTAGCCTTTAGTAGATACAAAAATACCCAAAGTGAGGAAGATAGACAGATCTATAAAATTAGGCAGAAAGAGGCAAAGAAAGTTATAAAAACTGCCAAATCACAGGCAGAAGAGCGAATTGCCCTATCAGTAAAAAATGGAGATAAAACATTTTTTAGATATATAAATGAGAAAAGGAAAGTTAAACAAGGATTAGTTAGACTAAAAACAAAAGGCATATATGTAGAAGAGGATAAAGGTTTAGCTGACTGCCTCAATGAATATTTCTGTTCAGTTTTTACAGATGAAAATGATGGAATGGGACCTCAGTTGGGAAAAAAGACTGAATCATTTGAAATATGTGAGTTTATCGAGGCGGAGGTTTTACTTCAGTTGTCTAAGGTAAAAACAAATAAGTCGATGGGGCCTGATGGGATACACCCCAAGTTATTAAAAGAGCTTGGGGGTGTACTAGCAAAACCGTTAACTGATATATTTAACAAATCATTGGTAACGGGAGTTGTCCCTGGGGATTGGAAAGTAGCGAATGTTGTGCCTATACACAAAAAAGGCAGTAGGGAGGAGTCGGGCAACTACAGGCCAGTTAGTCTTACATCTGTAGTGGGAAAATTAATGGAAACAATGTTAAAGGAAAGGATTGTTGAACATCTGAAGTCACATGGCTTTCAAGATCAAAAACAACATGGGTTTTCCTCAGGAAGATCTTGCCAAACAAATCTTATTGATTTTTTTGATTGGGTGACTAAAGTAATTGATCAAGGTGGTGCAGTAGACATTGCGTATCTGGATTTCAGTAAGGCCTTTGACACTGTCCCACATAGAAGACTTATAAATAAACTGCAATCTCTGGGTTTAGATCCCAATGTTGTTGAATGGATTAAGGAGTGGCTGAGTGACAGAAAACAGAGGGTTGTAGTCAATGGCGTATATTCAGAACAAGGTCTTGTTACCAGTGGGATACCTCAGGGATCTGTACTTGGACCCATTCTCTTTAATATTTTCATTAGTGATATTGCAGATGGTGTTGATGGAAAGGTATGTTTATTTGCTGACGACACAAAAATTTGCAACAGGGTTGATGTTCCTGGAGGAAGAAGCCAAATGGCAAACGATCTAGGTAAGCTGGAAAAATGGTCAGAGCTGTGGCAATTGGCATTTAACGTGGATAAATGCAAAGTAATGCACCTGGGGCATAAAAACCCAAGGGCAGAGTATAGACTATTTGGTACTGTCCTAACCTCAACGTGTGAGGAAAGGGATTTAGGGGTAATTATTTCTGAGGATTTAAAGGTAGGTAGACAATGCAGTAGAGCAGCAGGTAATGCTAGCAGAATGCTTGGTTGTATAGGGAGAGGTATTTAGCAGTAGGAAGAGGGAAGTGCTCATGCCACTGTACAGATCACTGGTGAGACCTCACTTGGAGTATTGTGTACAGTACTGGAGACCATATCTCCAGAAGGATATAGATATGTTGGAGAAAGTGCAGAGAAGGGCTACTAAAATGGTTTATGGATTACAAAATAAACCTTACCAGGACAGGTTAAAGGATCTTAACCTATATAGCCTGGAAAAAAGACGGGACAGGGGGGATATGATAGAAACATTTAAATACTTAAAGGGAATCAACAAAGTAAAGGAAGAAAGTTTATTTAAAAGGAGAAATAAAACCGCAACAAGAGGACACAAGCATAAACTAGAAGGGCAAAGGTTTAATGGTAACATCAGAAAATATTACTTTACGGAAAGGGTAGTGGACGCATGGAATAGCCTCCCAGTGGAAGTGGTAGATGTTAATACAGTAAAGTCATTTAAGCAAGCATGGGATAGGCATAATGCCAAGCTAGATATAGGATAAGGGCAAGTACTAAAGGAGAGTACTCAGAGGTTGGGCAGACTGGATGGGCCTTCTGGCTCTTATCTGCCGTCACTTTCTATGTTTCTATGTTTCTATGTTTCTAATAAGAATGACATCATAGCTCTCACAATTCCGTGTTTTTTGTATCAGATATTTTTCTGTTGTCTGAGTCAACATTCTTTAAAATCTAAAACTCTGCGTTTAACCTGTAAGGGGGCTTTTACCGCACATCCGCCGGCGCGCTACGCTTTCATAATCAGAGCGCTTTGGTAGATGATGTATAATTTGGACTTTAATTTTGTGCCAAGTGCAATCAAGTCCTCTTTATGAAATTACAGTCTTTGCCGGGTTAGTGTAAGTGCCTCTGAAGGGTCTTCAGGAATAATGATTTGCAGACCCCCCCCCTCACAAGTTTGACTGTGATTTGGCTGCTACTTATTAAACTTAAAGTTTAAGAAAAAAATAAGACGAATTAATTTATGCGAGAGACAGCCGAGAAGAAATAACAAAAACAGCAGTGTAAATCGCAACCCCCTGCCACAAATCAGATCGGGTCAATGTTGGACCTTCAAGTCACCTCAAAGCCAGGCAAAAGCAATATTAAAATTAACACAATAATAATAAAATATAATTATCAGCTGTGACTCAGAAAAAAAATTATTTCCGGGTTAACAGACATTACTGTGAGGCTTAAAGAGAAGTCAAATCTATCTCAAAAATTACCTCTTTGGGGGCATTTTTCATGTTTGGCACTTGATGTTTATAATAACTAATTATTTTCTAATCAAATTATGAAAACAAGGAAAACCGTGGTAATGCCATAAACATCAGATTACTAAAACAACAAAATGACTGTTATTTCAAATTATTTCCCCCATGCTAATTCAAGTGCTCGTGACATCATGAATAGTATTTGAAATATTTGACTGATATTTTATTTATTATTATTTATTTCACAGGTGTGTTTTTTCCCCCCATTTCTTTCCCATTTTCAATCATACGGTGTATTTTTTATTCCTTTAATATTCCAGATTCTGTGATCACAATGGTTGTTATGGAAACCACGGCTTGTCGGGAGGTAAATGTATTCCGAGTGGAGTCACCTGTATTCAAGCAGGTATTCCAGCTATGATATAGCAGGGAGAAAAAGCACCAATCGGAATGCTCAGATGTCATTAAGTCATTAAGGGAGAATATGAAGGGGTTGACTCGGCTCTGACTCTGTGACCCTGAGAATCTGCCCACTCACCCGGAGACTGGGGTAAAAACCCTGAGAAGCTGCCTATTCACTCCGAGACCATGACCCTGTGCCAGGGTTTAACCCTGCCAGCCTGGACTATGTGATAATTATTCATTGTCATGCCTACCTGCGGCCACTAGTGGCCACCCTTCCCTCTGAGCAGCTTGGGACAGCTGAGCCGCGTTACCTGAGTTTAGCCCCGCCCTCTTATACCTGCTCTGCCCTTCCGTCTGGACCTTTGCATCATTTCGCTTGGGTTCCTCTTAGTCTGCTTGCAGCTAAAGCCCTGCGTAATTCATTTTGATCCCCTGTGTATGACCTGCAGACTCCGGCGTGTCCCAGACTCACCTACCCGTCCAGACGTTTCCAAGCCGTGTGCCCTGCCAAGTAATGACGAATCAAGGGGTAGAGACAGAGCCCCCGGTATCCCCTGTCTACTGGGCTCCTACCTGACCTGCTTGCCCGGATCCTGACACCCTGGGGTAAAAACCTTGACAATCTCACCATTCACTGCGAGACCGGGTAGGAACCCGGAGAATCTGCATTCACCCCAAGACTCATAGATTGGGGTAAAACCTCAGGAAATCCGCCAACTCCTCCTGAGACTGACACTGGGGTAAAAAAAAATGTTTTGAGCTCGTTTATCAACGCAGAGCTCAGGTTTAGATGTTGGATGTCCGGTTGTTGTAACCAGAAAGTGATTTATTGTAACAAATAAACGTTCAAACAAAGCTGGATCTCCGGATCTCGCCGGCACTTTATTTGAAACAAATAATAATCATTATTTTTTTTTGGAAAATCAATTCTACTGAAATCAGTGTAATTCACAAAAAAATCCCCAAAACGTTTTTATTATCCAGTCGATAGACAGCCGAAGGGGTGGAATGACAAACGGAGAACCCACTGGAGGCTTGGGGTCGGTGCGAGCTTCTTATATCTCTATATTCCTAAACAGATTTACCATTTACTGACATTTATTAGAGAAAGATTTGCACTGAAACGGTTCCCAGACACGGATACTTATAGCGGTTTATAGATTTTCTCTTTCATTTTGAGAGCCCGGTAACAATGACTTCCTGACTATGGGGCAATAAACCGACAGCTAGAGTCGCAAGGTCGCGCGTCGTAAAAGAACTTGGTGGAAGAGGCCTTGGGACGGAAAATACAAAAGACAAAGCATAACCCCTAGAATGATAGAACATTGCGATAGCGCGTACATCAAACCCCTCTGTGCCTCGTTACTTCCTCGTTACGTCTCTTTCCTCCCCTGATGGCCAAATTTCCCCCTAAAATGCTTGTAACCGGGTATGCGAGGCCGATACATATTAGCATAAGATTGTTAATGGTTGATGATATATTTGCAAAATAACCAATCAGCTTTCAACATCATTTCCTACACCTTCGTTATACACCGATCAGCCATAACATTATATATATATATATATTACACTGATCAGCCATAACATTATATTATATATTATATATATAATATATACACCGATCAGCATAACATTATATAATATATATTTACAACCGATCAGCAATACATTATATATATATATATAATATAACAGCGGATCAGCCATGAACATGTATATATATATATCAACCCGCGATCAGCCATAACAATATATAAATACACCGTCAGCCATCAATTTTATATTATACCGATCAGCCATAACATTATATATATATATACCCGATCAGCCATAAATTAATATATATATACCGATCAGCCATAACATTATATATATATACACCGATCAGCCATAACATTATGACCACCTGCCTGATATCTTCTCGGTCCTCCGTTTGCCCCGTCGAGGCTCAGACTCCACTAGTGCTCTGAAGCTGCGCTGTGGTATCCTGGGCTAAGACGTTAAAGTCCTGTAAGTTGCGAGGTGCGGCCCCCGTGGACAGGTCCCGGTGCCACGCGTTCTCCAAGTAAGCAACGCACGCGGCCATCCACGGGATTCATCAGACCGGCCACCTTCTTCCATCGCTCTGCAGTCCGGTTCTTCTGCTCACGTGCCCGTTGTAGGCGGTTTCAGCAGCGGACGGGGTCACCGTGGGCTCCCTGACTGCTCTGCAGCTACGCGATCCCAAACGCAACAAACTGCGACGCTCTGCGTGTTCTCACTCCTTTCTATCAGAACCAGCATTCACTTTTTCAGAAATTTGAGCTGCAGGAGCTCGTCTGTTGGATTTGGCCCTAAAGACCAGCCTGTGACCCCACGTTGGTCAATGACCCCCCCGGTCACCGGTTCTCTTTCCTTCCTTGGACCCCTTCTCATAGATACCGACCACTGCAGACCAGGAACACCCGGCAAGAGCTGCAGTTTTGGAGATGCTCTGACTCGGTCGTCCGGCCTTCACAACTTGGCCCTCGTCAGAGTCGCTCAGATCCTTACGCTGCCCATTTTCCCTGCTGACAAATAAACTTTATGGACAAAATGTTCACTCGCTGCCTAATATCGATAACGAGATAATCAGTGATATTCACTTCACCTGCCAGTGCTCAGAATGTGACGGCTGATCGATGTATAATACCTACTTTATTCGGACAAAATAAAGAAATTATTGGGGAAGCGTTTCATCTTGGATAAACCCATTAACTTGCCATTGTAGTTTTTCCACTGACTATTCCTGAGTGTCAATCATCAGAAGGGTGAGCTTTTTTTTTTACAGACCATAATCTGAAGATGCCTCCCCTTACCACAACCTCACCTCCAGTTCTGACACCCATCTATCACTTCTATTATAATAATTTAATAATTTATTTATTATTATCCGAGATATTCACATTTTTAAAACCAACAAGATGGTGGCTCAGGCTTACAACGTAACAGTTATTCAAATGAAATGGAAGCATTCTGGGGTAGGGATGGAAGCATAGAGAATATTCCGGAATGTGACTAAACGTAAATATTCAAATTTCATCCTTGCATGCCCTCTCCTGAAACGCGCAAAACTTACAGTTGCATGTCCTCACAAACAACTTGAGTTATTCTGCAAGTGTTTGTGCGTGGCAGTGTGTGTGGAATCAAGAGTTAACCCTTACTCGACTGACTACTCAACTTTTTTCGAGAATAACCTACTTTCCTATATGTTTCGCTAAACCTAATGAATACAAAGAAAAATCGGCGTCCTCCAACACCGCAACAGCAGCAATAAATACAAGATAATCCTTGGAATAATGCAAAGCGAAACGAGAAATAAACACAATTAATATGCCGGGGTTGTTCTGGTTATTAAGGTTGGAGAATAATTTGATGCCAAAGCTGGAAGGATATCCATAGCATATATTTGAGCTCCATAAACTGATTAAGCGAATGAAATTAG
The DNA here is from genome assembly GCA_009364415.1 of Spea multiplicata. NCBI lineage: Eukaryota > Metazoa > Chordata > Amphibia > Anura > Pelobatidae > Spea > Spea multiplicata. The sequence goes on along the minus strand of VKOC01046771.1, from coordinate 8,352 downwards.
TTTTTCTTTATCCACTGTCTTTTTTTTCTATAAGGTTTGTAACAATTTATTGACGGAGAAGGGATTGTGCTGCCCGATAAAAATATATTCCGGTTTCTCCAAAGGTATTAAACAAAGCTGTCAGTGGCCACCACTTACCATAAAGTGACAGCGGGCATTAAAACTGTTAAGCATTGACTCGACTCTGAATATTTAATGGCCGTCTTAACCCGGGGGATTACGCACAAAGCACGTTTGCCACCCTGCGATCCAATTCAGGACGGTACAGCTTCTTATTTTCCGATAGCTGGTAGACTAAGGAGCGGCGACAAATTCTATTCACTCCTCAGAAAATAACATTAAATAACATTAAATAACATTAAATAATATTAAATAACATTAAATAACATAACATAAATAACATTAAATAATATTAAATAACATTAAATAACATTAAATAATATTAAATAACATTAAATACTGTACTCATACAACAGAAAGGGATTTACTGGACATAAAACGCACTGGAATATCTAAAAAAATATACAAAAATGCAAAAATGAAGAATTCCTCACACAGTATAACCATAGCTAGGGAGTCTCAAGGTCTTTGCCCCAATCACAGGGTCTCAGGGTGAAGGGGCAGATTCTCAGGGTCACACAGTCTGGAGCTGATGTATTCTCCCCGCTGGTGCTTTTGCTACCGGTATGTCATGGTTGATATCCCTGCTTGAATGCAGGTAATTCTATTAAGTGTGTCTTTAAAAAAATGACCGCTCCATTGGCTGCTACGGTGATAAAACCACTTCTCCACATTTGGGTCTATTTACTAAGAAGTCACGTGGTCAGTCAACATAAGCGTTAGCTCAACGGCCGACTCGGCTGGCCTTCTATGCTATCAGATTCACAAATTATATGAGTTCTATGCAAGTGCCGGCAACTTCACGTTTTTCAGGTGAGGTCATGTGAGTTGAATGCATTAAATCTATACAAATACGACCCAGGGCCGGCCTTAGGGGTGTGCGACCTGTGCGGGGGTAGTGAGGGGGGGGCGCCAGAGGAGTAGTCCGCACAGGGCGCCAGAACTGGACCCGTCTGTCTCGTTGGCCCGATAGCCTGTTAAATGCTGAGTTGTGAAAAATGAAACAGATGTAAGCGATAGAATCGTCCTTCGGAAAAGAAATCCATCGGGGCCGATGACTGCGCTTTGAGATAAGCGATGGACGGCAGGTGGATCAATCGCTTCTCCTCCGCAATCTACGGCTCTTAATACCGAGAGCCAAAAATGTTATCTCCTCTGCGACCTCCTAAATTATCCCGAGCCGCGTCTTTATTTCTCCGCTGTGTAAACCTCCGGGGATTAAGTTCTCACGGAGACCCCGCCATCCACGTGAGACGAGGCAAATTCCTATTTGGGAGATTTTTATGCCATTAATTCATCTTCCTTTCTACATTTTGGGGTTTTTTTTGCTCTAGAGACAAAAAATGTTGACATTATTCTTCGACATTCTTTGATAGATCACAGACTTTTGGAGCATTTCAAATCCAATGGAAGACAATTAAACTAGATTTGATAATCTTGGGATCAGTAATTACTTTTTATCAATTATAAAGGGTTAATGGTTTGAATCAGTTGATATTAAACTCAAGCCATCAACATTAGTTTTATATTTTCATCAATGAAACTAATGTAGCCGCGTCTCGCAAATAGAATCTTATTGAAAAGAGGGAGGATCCCTTTCATTTCATTGGCTCTTCAATAACCACAACCCCTATCACCCTCAGACACCAGCATACATGAACGCTTTTTTACTTGTGGAGAAATGTTAAAACAAGAGGCTAGAATCTAAAACTAGAGGTTCAGAGGCTTAGATTGAATGGAAGGAAGTTTTACTTTACTGAGAGGGTAGTAGATATGTGGAACAGCCTCCCAGCAGAGGTGGTAGAGGGTAATACAGTGAGGGTATTAAACATGCATGGAATAGACATACGGCTCCTGAATCTAAGATGAGACCAACGACTGATTAAGGTTTGAGTCTTTACAGCAGGAGAAACAGATAGATTGGACAGGGGGCCGAATAGGTCTGATAAGCTGGCAGGTTCTGGGCTTTTTCTGTTTAATAATATACCGCATTCCCTAATAACCCAGTAATAATCTTAAATCTTTTAATGCTATTATATGATGTAATTTATACTTTATGGTCATCTTCATGACAAATTCTTGGCAGAAATAAAAGTGATTTAGTGTTTAAAAATAAAATAAGAAAATCTATTAAGAAGACACAAGACAAGAATACAATCTTTTAAGAAGAATTTGCAAAATTCATGTCAGTTGGAGCGATAGAATAATCCACGTCCAATGTACTCATATCGGTGACTGTTCCAGAAAACACATTTGCTGCCGTTCCCCCGAGTCAGGTTTATCTGAATTTGGTGTAATTTAAAATTTTATTACTTGGAAATAATTGTAATACTGAGGACAAACAGTGCCCCCGTGTGGCCATAGTTGGAAATGCAGCTGTAGGCATCCTGCAATCAATGTTCACAATAAAAGTGCTTTGGAATGTTCATGATTCTCAGTTTATAGGGTTGCCTTATATTCCTTTCTTTTTAATTAAAGTTTTCATTAGTGGAGCCAAAAGCTTACGCATTCTGTATGCACACTACTGATCCAGCACAGAATAAACTCGGACTAACCAAAGAGGTATCTTGTTGGGTGCCACCGTAAGCCTGATCCGGTCAGCTCCCCAGGCTCCCCTGCCACTTACCAACGCGCCTTCCCTCTACAATGCTGAGTATCTGAATATGACGCCACATCCCTGCTTAATGCAAGTTATCACAGGAGCCTCCATGACTTAGGGGGGCGTCCGGAGGCTGTATTTCCCATTATAGACAAAGGATCCCTGCATTGCATTACATATTTCCAGCAGGTAACAGTGGACACCAACTGCAGCACAATATCTGGTTGCCATGTCTTGGATTTATGTTTAAGTCACTCTGTGTCTAATTAGGGATATGGGGTTGCAGCACCAAGAGCACCAAGAGCACCAAGAGCACCAAGAGCACCAAGAGCAGCCAAGAGCACCAAGAGCAAGAGCACCAAGAGCACCAAGAGCACCAAGAGCACCAAGAGCACCAAAACTCTCTGGATCTCAGTTTCCCCCTTTTTATTGACAGTCTGACCAATATTATTGGTTCTGATGGCAGGATTGTGTAAGTTGGTGTGTTTTTCTGTAATAACTAATGTACATATGATCTGCATATTGTCATTTACATATGGTGTGATGCATGCTGGTTGTAGCTCGCCACCACCTTATTGAGAGGTTCTATGAGGCTGGTGGTGATTTCCTAAATAACATTAGTTTCTATTTTATTGGGTCTTTTCAGGCTTTTGGTTGAGGTTAAGTGAAGATCTACAAAAAGAAAAGCATGGTCCTCTGGCTCTGTGGTGGTTTTTAGGTCTCCACTGAACCTCACACTTATAGTCTTGGTGTAAGAGTGAGGTTCAGTATGCCTGTCATGTGTCACATTCTGGCAAGCACCTTGGACCCATGGGGAGCTTGGTTGCCCAATACGACTCCCTGTCTCCTTGGTTCTGAAAATATTCCACTGGGGCTACCATGTCGGTGTTGAAGATCCCTAGCCTAATGACGAGGCAAAACATTTTGATCACTTGTGTGATTCTCATAATTGCAGAATAAGAACAGATTTAACCCACAAATCTAAGAATGGCAGCCAGGCAAGGATACAATATGTTTATGCAAATAAAATCTAGCAAGTAAAAAAAAAATAATTTAAATTTCAAATCATAAATAGAAAAAAGCAACGAGAAAAGTATAGCCCTGGTACTCATAGATAGAAAAACCCAGGTGTTATTTTAAGGGAAATAATGTAAATAAATTGCATTGTTAATTTTTTTTTTGGGGGGGGGCAAAATCTGCCCAAATACATTATTTTTTTTTTATTGAAAGAAAGTGAAGCTTATTGTGGCCTAGTGTATACTTTTTTTTATCCAGCAAAAATGTCATCTTATCCACATGCCTAATACTTAATCTACATAATACTGAGAAAAAAAATGACAAAAATACAAAAACATGAACTGCTTGGGATTCACCACTAGGGGTCCTCGTAGCCCACAGGGATATATTAGCTGTACAGACTAATCCTGGATCAAGTCTCCACTACCCTCCCAGGGTAAAGTAAAAAGTAAAAACTCTTGGTACCCTACAAGGCTTTCTCAGTTTAACCTTTTGAATGCTGGACCAGCCTGGAGCAATTTTTGTTGTGTTTCTGTTTTTTTGTGGTTAACCTTATAAAGATCTTACTTTTTATCTAGAGAAATGTAGATTTTCGGGACCAATTATTCATAGTTACTGTGGGGGAATCAAAAAAATTAGTGCAAATACACAAGCCCATACGGGTCAGGGGAAAAAGCGTGCGTAGTAACAAAAAGCATTTGGTGCAAATCGCGCGCTCACAATATTCACAGCGGCGTGCAAGCTGTGAAAAAACGTGACTCCAACGTTGAGCTGGGGCAAATAGACACCCTGCTACCTTGCCCCTAAGGCCGGAGGATCAAGTGGTTTCCCCCCTTCCCATAGGCTACTACACTTGGTCTTTTCCAAACGGCTGAAAAGCAACTCAAAATGAGCTCTACTAATCCAAACTTCCCATCACTACCATCTTCTTATTATTGGTTCTGATGGCAGGCTTGTGTAAGTTGGTGTGGTTTTTCTGTAATAACCGATTTACATATGTTCTGCATATTGTGTTTTACATATGGTGTGATGCATGCTGGTCGTAGCTCTCCACCACCTTATTGAAAGGCTCTTGGAGGCTGGTGGTGATCGTTTCCACAACACAGCTAGCTTCTGTTTAACCTTATTCTGGTTCCTGGCCTGTTGTTTTGGCTAACCCTTTATGCTTTGTCAGTGTGGTAAACCTCTGTGTTATTATGCTTCCTGTTCTCATTAATGCTAATTTGGCTGGATAGTTAATGTTTTGTGTTCTTTGAGTCCATGCGTTGATGGGGCGGCTGCAATACCAGCCAGCTCTTCCTAAACCCAAGTTGAGTGTATGATGTCTGTCCACTCCGCTGTAGGGAAAGTGTGATGTCCACAAGGCACCGGAAAGGCTCTCATGTTACCTTGTGTGTGTGTGTGTATAAAAATGTTACAGTATTAATGTGTGGAGGAGACGCAGAAACCTACAGGTAAATACACAACAACAGCCTGCCTGCAGCTGAACTACAACTGACAAGCAATGGACACGGAGGCGTAACAAAAATTGCAAGACTTACAATGGGGGCCCCAAAAATTTTTGTTATGCCTCCGTGAGCGTTACTTGTCAGTTGTAGTTCAGCTGCATGCTGGTATTGTGTATTTACCTGTAGGTTTCTGCTCCATGCACCGATTCCCGGCCCAGCAGTTGGCGGGCGATCTCCGTATAGCGTGGCAGTTGTTCTTAGCGTTCTCTTCTCTTATCTGTATCGCTATATAGAGCAACCTCTCTATCTACGATGACAACGTCAGTCTGTCACTATAAGGGTTAATGCAAAGTAGATTTCTAAAAATATCTGTTTTGTTTTTTTACTTTATTCTCCCCAAACTTTTTTTTTTTTTAAATTTTGAGTTCAATCTAAAAAGGTCTATTTCCTAAAATGCAATTTGTTCAGAAAATATGGATTTGTAACAGAAAACCAAAAAGAGATGAACTGGCATACTCACTATCGTTATCTCACATTATTTGCATGCATCTACCCAGAATCCCTTGTGGCAGCACCATGAGATTTCTGAGGGGAAAAAACAAGCCTTCTGACTTGTCTGGGGTCTGTAGATGAGTGTTTAATAATAATACTTCAACTACCCCTTAAATTTAAGTGGAAGGGATTTCTATCACCTTTACTCACCATAACTTATGTAATGATATTTCACGTACTACCCCAAGCGCCAAGTGATAGGCCTGTATGACAGCCTCATGGTAATGGGTCTCTTTAAGGACAAAGTGGTTGTCAATTGTTTCCTGGAGTTTTGGTTAAGATTAAGTGTGGGGGAGAAAGCTGGGTCCTGTGGCCGTAGGGTTGGAATAATATCAGAGAGCCTGGGGTGTTATAGTGTTGTGTTTTTCATACCTGTTCTTAAATCATGCTGGTTATTGGCTGATGGTGGAAGGGGAATTTTTAACTTGCCAGTAGCTGGGGCCTGTGATACCTTTGCCGGTGCTTTCTTTGGCGCTGACACTTCAGTCAGAGCACCGTTGATTTTAGGTTCGGAGTGAGTTGAGCACCATTGGGTCGCCTAAAGCCACAGTGGGGCTGAGCCCCCGAAGACTTAGTCCAGTACTGGTGGGGGGGAGTGGTGCGTGCCTTCTGGTGCCCACTCCCCCCAAGAAGGTCTTCATATCCTAGAAGATCCGGCCTACCCATGGCTTAGGCCTGGGTGGGAAGGAAGGGGATGCATATCCTTTCGGGGAGTGCATGCTCAGGAAGACGAAGATTGGGGACTCGGCTCCATCGCGGCTTCCACAGTTTTGGATCACCGCAGCACTCATCTTAGTTTATCGCATGAAGGTGAGCCGTCCATGAGCGGTGATCTGGTTATTGCATCTCTTACCCGGGTTTTGTCTAAAGGCCGTCCTGTACAGCGGGCGATTACTTTCAAGGGATCCGTGAATAAAGTGGATATAGAGACAAAAAGTGATCATTGTTGGCCTTATTTGCATGGCCTACCCAGAATCCCCTGTGGTTGTGGCAGCACCATGTAGATGAGTGATTAATAATAATACTTCTACTTCTCCATTCATTTTAAGTGGAAGGGATAACCATAACTTATGTTACCGGTTTTTCTATATCATCTTCACATCAACATTCGACTGCAGGTCCGCCTGATGTGAGCTGAAAAAACTTTTGAGTTCTTGTGATTTCTCGGTTATGTTTTAGGGTGATGTGAGGAGAAATAATAATAATAATAATAATAATAATAATAATTAATAAATTAAATAAATAAATAATAAAAATGGGTCATTAAAACCCCTCTCAACCACGAGGTGGAAACGTTGGCCTGAGTGTCGGTGATTTAATAAATAAAATAATTCTTTCACTTTACATGAATGTGCAGTTACTGCTTTTCACCCCAATATTTTGTTTGTTTTCCAATTAATGCTTTAATTCTTTTTTTTCGTTGATTTGCAGGATCTTAATTTATGATTATTTACATTCTTTTGGGTTTGCTGAGTTGCTCTCATTCTTTTTATCGTTTTAAAAACAGCCAAGAAAATCTATCCTAAAATAGTTTGATCAAAAAGCGACTGACAAGAAACAAACTCTGTAAATGCGTTTATTTATCCCGGTACAAAGGGAGTTATGAGGACAGACGGGGAATAAATGGTTCAGAGATATAAATTCCAGAGGTGGGATTACGAAAAAAATCAATGCGTAAAATGTAAGAAATGGAAAATGCTGTCACATAAAATAATCAATTACTAGAACACCCAGTTACTTCATCTTCTGCTACATTTACGCATCTCACAAAGTGAAATCAGCCGGTACGGTAAGGAAATCGTACGTGACCAATCAGAGTATGACGCCCGACGGCTTTAAGTTTCTTCCCTACTTTGCAAAGAAAATTGCACTTTTTCTTAGATGATCTCTTCGCACGACGATCCTTGGGGGGGAGAGAAGAAAAATAAATAAATAACAGAAATTTCTAGAAATTCTGAATAAACGTCGTTAAACGCCAGAACGAACGTGTAATACAGGGATCTCCAAACTCGGCCCTCCAGCTGCTGCAGGACTACATCTCCCATACTCCTCAGCCAGCCCCTTAGCTGAAGGAGCATTATGGGAGATGTAGTCCTGCAGCAGCTGGAGGGCCGAGTTTGGAGATCCCTGGTGTAATAGATCGATTATAAATGGAAACGTCATAGGGAATTTTAGTGCAAATAAAGTAAAAATAACCCAAAATAATGTGCTGGCCGTTCAGTCACTTAGTAAACATGGCCCTTGGCGTGACGGCTCCAATCTTACCTCGGATACGACGCTGCAGGCAATGTTGGGTTCGTATCGTTCCCCTCCTAGGTAAGTGGAACACAATTTAACCTCCTGATAAGAAGAAAATAACAGGGAAAATATAATTAATCAATGCTTTTTGGAGACTTTTTAAACATTTTCATAATAATATTTGATTTATTTTTTGTTAAGGAGACGCTGCAGCCATTATATTCACTTTAATGCGTATGAGAGTGGAGAGGTCCCTTTAAATTTGCGTGATGTCCAGGCCCGGACTGGCCATCGGGCACACCGGGCATTTGCCCGGTGGGCCGGGCCACATTCACTTAGGGGCTGATGGAGCTGCAGCTCCAGGCCCCTACCCTACCT
>VKOC01046770.1:0-78905 GCA_009364415.1 Spea multiplicata | reverse complement strand
CTCTAAGGATACCCCTCCTCCTCCTATATAAGTGCCTGCATCCTGAACACCTTCCTCTTTTCTTTGAACGAAACCGAAGAGCAGGAATTAGTCGAACAAGAAAAAACTGGAAACTCCGACGAACTGAAGAAACCGTTCCATCAACCCCAAGGTGGGCGAAAAAGGCAAACCAAACAGGAACCAGATATCACGGGGACCTCAAGCTGAAAAGAAAGGGAAAATCGAGAGATTGAGCCGAAACCATCAACCACCGGAAATACACATGACGACCATAGACGGAATAATAATAAAAATAGTAATAATAATAATAATAACAATAATATCGGTGACAATAATATAAAACAATAACACAAAAAATAACCGTCCTAATAAATACAATACAGTGCAAAAACACAAAATAAATGGGCGGGAATACAAACCCAGTCCTAAACGAAGAAGAAAAAGCAAAACAGGGTGGGAATAATGCTCGCCTCCGTGTCTTTATAAATCATGACTTTACGTCATAAACTAGTAAAATCTAGCAATTTATAAAGACACGGAGGCTCCCATTATGCTAGTTTAAAGCTGGTCGATGACGGTAGCAGAAAAATGAGTCAAAGGCCAAAAATAAAATTCCCGGAACGTAGACTCCCTGGACCAATCCGCCGCCTTGAGGAGATCTTCCAATCGACATCCCAAAGAAGCAACCTTAGATGCCATGGCCCCCCTAGTAGAATGAGGGCCAAAAACGGAAGTATCGACACCCGCAGTGTCCAACAACCATTTGACCCACCGGGCCAAAGAAGTAGTATACACAGGTAAGTGGGGTCTACGAAAAGACAAAAAGAGTTCAGGGCGCGAGCCGTCCCTAAAAGGAGCAGTCCGTTCCTCATATGCCTTAAGGCATTCCACAGGGCACAATCGAGGCTGAAGAGGAAAAAAGGGATAAAAAACAGAAGTAAGAGAAGTCTTGGTCCTTCTCGAAATGTCAAACCGAACACCCTCTGGGGTAAAAGATCTAGACGAAATATCCAACGCCCGAACATCCGACACGCGTTTGCAGGATATAAGACAAAACAACATGACCAACTTGGCGGACAACTGTCGAAGAGACAGCAAAGCATTATCGGGCCACGAGATCAAAAACTCGAGAACAACGTTGACGTCCCAGAAACCCGAATATCTAGGACGAGGCGGGCGAGACAACTTCATACCCTTAAGCAAACGGCAAACAACCGGTTGCTTCCCTAATGGAACCCCCGCAAGACCTACGTGCCCAGCGGAGATAGCGGACCTATAAATGTTGATGGTGCGATATGCTAAACCTCCATCGAACAACTCCGTGAGAAAACGTAACACCATCGTTACAGGAGCCGAAACGGGATCCACGCGCTGTCCCACGCACCAACGTTCCCACATGTGCCAGGCATGACTGTAAGCCCGTCTAGTTCCGGGCGCCCAAGCCCCTGCCAAGAGATCCTGAGTCGATCTCGAAACTCCATGGACATACCAGGGTCCCCAGAAATCCTCCACGCCAACATGGGGAGAAGGCCTTGACAAAGTAGCGGATGAGGAGACCCTTCCCAATCCACAACCAGATCCAGACTGGGAGGCAGCATGCACGGAATGTCCACAAGCATCTCCAGCAACGAAGGGAACCATGGTTGAGTGGTCCACAAAGGAGCAATGAGGACCAGAAGGGTGCTGCACCGGCGAAGATGGAGTAAAGTCCGGGCCAGAAGGCAAAAGGGAGGGAACGCGTAACTCCCGCGGCACGCCCAGTCCTGGAGAAACGCATCCGACGCCAAAGCCTCCGGGTCCGGCCTCCAGCTGTAGAATCTGGGAAGTTGAGCATTCAACCGAGAGGCGAACAGGTTGATCTCGAATGGACCCCAAAGATGCGAAATTCGTTGGAAAACCGATTGGAGTAGGCGCCAGTCGCCGGAATCCTTCAGATGGCGTGAGTTCCAATCGGCGACGCAATTGCTCAAGCCGGGAATATGCTCCGCTCGAACGGATATGCTGTGAGCCAGGCAGAAATGCCAAAACTCCGTCGCCAGACTCGACAGCGCCTGAGACCGTGTCCCGCCCAGGTGGTTGATATACCTGACCGCGGAGACGTTGTCCAGCCGAAGAAGCACGGAGCAGTTGGAAGAATCTCCCAAAAAACTCCGAATGGCGAAAGACCCTGCCAGAAGTTCCAGACAATTGATATGGAGCTGTTTTTCCCTCAGCGACCACTTGCCTCCTGTGGAAGAATGACCGCACCTCGCTCCCCAACCTTCCAGGCTGGCGTCGGATTCTATGACTATGTCTGGAGCTGTGCCGAATATCGCTCTCCCGTTCCAGGCATCCATGTGGGTCAGCCACCACGAGAGTTCTTCCGCTGCCTCGCAATCGATCGGAACGATCGCATCGTAAGAAAGGCCTTGTAGTAACGAGCGATTCTTCAGTCGCTGTAATGCACGATAGTGCAGAGGACCGGGAAAAATGGCCTGGATCGATGCCGATAGAGTCCCTATAATCCGCGCCAGGCTGCGGATGGAAATAGTCGGTCGTCTCAAAATCCTCCTGATCTCTCTCTTGATCGACTTCACCTTGGAACCTGGCAGATGCATGGATCCGTGGACGGAGTCGATCACGAATCCTAGGAACTCCATAGATCGAGAGGGAGAGAGATCCGACTTCTTCCAATTGACCAGAAAACCCAGGTTCTGCAAGAGGGATATGGTCCACGACAGATGAAGCTGCAGAGTACGTACGTCCTGAGACATAATGAGCAAATCGTCTAAGTAAATGATTAAACGCACGCCGTTTTCTCGCAACCTGCCCACCACCGGCTTCAGAAGCTTGGTGAAGCACCAGGGTGCCGACGAGAGACCGAATAGCAGGCTTGTGAACTTCCACCTCTGTGACTCCCAGCGGAAGTGAAGGAAATCCTGATGCTCCGCCGCTATGGGGACTGTCAAGTACGCATCCTGGAGATCGAGCTTGACCATCCAATCCCCCACCTGCAACAGGTCTCGTAGACAATGAATGCCCTCCATTTTGAAATGTTGGTAGGATATGAAGGCATTCAACGGGCGAAGGTTGATCACTGGGCGAACACCGCCGCCCTTTTTGGCCACCAAAAACAAATTGCTTAAGAAACCCGGCGAGGCGTCGGGAATAGGGCATATGGCCCCTTTTGTAAACAGAGCCTGAACCTCCTCGGACACCAGAGACCTGTCCGTCTCCGAGAACCGAATTACCCCGGGCAGCACATATTGAACCGGGGTCTGAAGAAAGTCTATGTGATAGCCCAATACCGTGTCCAGAACCCAGGGATCTGTTGTCAGGGATCTCCAAGCCTCGAAGCAGAAACGCAGCCGGCCCCCGACCTGAGACGCGGGAGGCAAAGAGGTTAGACATGCACTTACCATAAGGGCGTCTGCCCTGGTAGGATCCTCTAGCTCCTCTGTTCTGCCACGGCCGCTGACGCTGGGGGAAGAAGGCGGAAGACGCCGGCTTGTGGTCCTGAAAATGTGATCTGGAGAGACCGGGGCCTCGAGGACCTTGGGATGGTCCCCTGGAGCTACGGCCTGGTAGACGGCCCCTGTGTCTACTGGCCCCGCCAAAAACCTTCCCTCGAAACACTTTGCGCATGTTAGACTGCGCCTTGTCCAACGCTGTAAAAGTATGGACGAATGAACCAAGGTCCTTGACGAAGGAGTCGCCAAAAAGGAGACCCTTTGCTTGGGGGCCAGGCTCAGACACCGCCATGTTGACAAGCTTTGGCTCGATCTTAAGCAGAATGGCTTTGCGCCTTTCAGAGGCCACAGCAGTATTGGCATTGCCAACCAGACAGATAATGCGTTGGAGCCAGCCACGCAGTTCCATCAGGTCCACCGGAGCATTGTCAGAGAGAGCCGTCTCTACAGTCTCAAACGCCTTAGTAGCTGGGCCCAGGATATCCAGGATCTTATCCTGGCAGTTTCTAAGGGAAAATTCCAGACCCTTCTTAGACTTCCAGCCCGTCTTGCCTAAAAATTGGGCGATCTTGGGGTCAACCTCAGGTGTGGCACAGGCGTCATCTGGCACAGATGGCCTAGGGCATTCAGCCCGCAACTTATTCCTAGCCACCTTATCTAAAGGTTTGCGGACCCTGGAGGCCACATACTGCGCAACATGTGGTGAAGGGAACCACTCTGCTGATCTGGGGTTATGCAAATTATCTGGATCAAACAGGGGTTCGCCCTGAGGGTCCACAATAGTATCTTCCCCAATAACCTGACGGTCGGGGTCGTCTAAGCCGCCATCACTAGGAGCAGCATCCTCATAGGGGGAAAGTTCAGCTTGGTCTGAAATATCAGATGCCTCCTCAGAAGTCGACTCAGAGTCGGACGAGTCGGAAAAGGATTTTGCCTTTTTCCATCTACGCATCGATTTTGCCCGATGGTGGGCTCTCTTACGTGGTGTAACCACGTCATCAATGACAGGGCGTACCTTGTCCGTCTTGGTTTTGGAGGGCAAAGGCGCAGTATGGTGAGACTTGGCCAAAGCCTTACGGCCTGGAATACCCCCTGAAGTGTCATGTCCAGCAAAGCCAGGATTAGAAGGAATGGCAGGAAACTGCACTGCCTTAAAAGCAGAAGCAATGGACTGAGATATATTTGAGGACATAATACCCATAGCAGACTGCAGGGCCTGGTTAACTGATCTGGACATAGTGGCATCCAGCAACGAATGAAATTCCTGTGAAGTAAGTGAATCCCCTTGGGAATCATGTGGGGCTGAACCCTCAGCATGAGGGTCATCATTAACCTGACCAGACATAATTGGCAATTCAGCAGATGAAGCAGTTTTACTGGGGAACATAATCCCAAACAATACTAGCCTGACCGGGTGAACAAAGAAGAAATCCGGATAGCAACACAGCAAAAAGGTAGAAAAACCGAGCAGCCGACCGCTAGAACACACAAAACCGCGCGGTAGTGCAATAAAAATGGCCGCCGTGACGCGAAACGGCCGAACGTAAGGTCTGGCAAGGGAGGAATAAACACTTACCTCAACAAAAATGGCCGCCGCGCGTCCGGAACAGTGCGCGCGTGCGCGAAAAACCTAAAGGGGAGAGAAGAACAGGCCGCCGAAAACGAAGCAAAGCGGCAGACAAGGGAAACGGCGAGCGGCAGAACACATAAAAAAGGTAGGAACCGCACAGGGCAACCGCTGCCAAGACCACACAATAAGGCAGGACAGCCCCTCCGAATGGAGGGGACGGAAAACCCACAAATGAGAGGGCAAAACTCTAAACCACCAACAGAAATGACAGAATAAAACGGCAATACTTATCTCTGAGGGAGCAGCAAAGAAAAGAGGAAGGTGTTCAGGATGCAGGCACTTATATAGGAGGAGGAGGGGTATCCTTAGAGGCCCCTCATTGGTTATATATGTATACATGTGATTGGTGTATTGTGTATCTGCATTTTTTTCGTTAAATATATTTTTTCTCTTTCTTTGCTGCTGAGGGAAATAAAGAAAAGAGATAAGCATAATGGGAACCTCCGTGTCTTTATAAATCAATCCCCCAGCTTTGTTTTAATCTTTTATTAACCACATTTTGTTTGTTCCTATTTTTATTGCAGGGGGCTTTGGTGCCATATTTTATTGAGTTCAAGACAAACAAAAGTTTTTATTCAACTCTCATCTCCTCACCTTAAACTTCCAAAATGTAAAGTCACTCACATGCACTCACACACAACGTGCATAGTAGTGAAAATGCAAGTTGTTTTGCAAGGTTTAGCATGCTTAGTGTGCCAGATGGCCAGACCAAGCTTATGTGTGACCTCAGTCATGTCTGAGGGTTCATTCAACTGACCACGTCATTTTTTTACAAAATATTCTTTTTCTTTTCATGGGTAATTGTGATTATTTTTTTTTCCTCAACATTCTGTTTTTATTTGTGTGTACAAAAAAGCCAAGAACTTAAGAAAGAAAACAGAACCCAAAACTCAAGTGACCAAACAAACTAAGTGGTTTGTTTATGTTGAAAAGAATACTCCCCAGATCTACCATGATGCAATATTTGTAACATTCATTCTTTTTGTATTTGAGTTGAGGTTTTTCTGTTGAAAATAAGATTAAACCATGGGAGCAAAATATCCAGATTTTTTCTGGATATATTATATAACTATACTTTGTGGAACCACCCTTTGTTTAGAACTCTGACAAGGATCTCTCTAAACATTAGAAACACAAACTTCAAGTGATATTTACATATGTATAATACTGAAAACTAGGAGTGTTAGTGCTGTCATGAGAATAGGATGTTTTAAACGAACTTGTAATGATTGATGTTTTTTATGTAAAATCTCATTTCACAGTTCTACAGAATATGTTGGTGCACTATAAATAAAAGATAATAATAGCATTAATAATAATGACATGGTTTACATTGAACTTCATTGAGCTATGTGCTATGTGCATAGGTCAAATGGAATGCAGCTTAATTTAAACAGATCTATCATTTAATTTAACAAAAACAACCAGGGAGCTTTTTTTGTTCCTATGGCAACAACGTATCAATGTCCATTTCTTAAATTACATGGCTACAGGCTTGACTTAAAGGGACATTCCATCCATCCTATCCACTTTAATGGATTTGATATTTGCATGACCTCTTTAAATCTTCATTTTGCCAATGCAGAATCCCCCCAATATAACTGTGCCCCTTCCTCTGTCTCCCAGCTAGATTCCTTGTATGGAAAGTAACAATGTAGATGGAGTGTCAGCAAACTGTAGCATACTTTAAGCATGCCCTTAGAAAATATAAAAAGAGCAGAGGCACACCTTTTTGTGGAAGTGCTTCGGGAGGCATGAATCACGGAGAAGTGGATGAAGAAAGAAGACATGGAATAAAGCAGAAGAACAAGAGGCAAGAGAAGAAGCAGAGCTTTAGGAAACGAGACGGGGACACAGAAGCAGTCCATTAAGAAGGTAGTGAGACGCTGAGAGGAAGACAATTTCAGGAAGACTTGGGGCGGTGGCACCCCCCGGATGAGAAAGCCCCCTTAGGTACGCCACTGGCTCAGACTATTGCATAGTTTCTTAGAAGGGCGGGATGCTTGATCTGAGGAAAGCTACAGCTCCTCCTTCCCTTTTGTTTTTTGGATCCTAGTGTGTACCCTTCTGGAAGCTCCATATCTTTGGTGATTCTAGCTTGGCTCATGTGCAGCTTAGTAAGTTAGGTTCAACATTCACCTCTATAGGTTTAGTTATACAAGTAATATATTCGGCAGGGTAGGTAGAACAACCTAAAATTCTGATTCAGCTCTCATAACTTACTTTCTACCAGTCTGGTAAGCTCCTTACCATTGGTAGCCCAACGTTACCTGATCTGCCATTCTAGCTGTATATGTCCAGCTGTATGCTCCGAGAGTATAAATATGTAGTATGCAGCCATCGGCCACACGCTTCGTTATAAGATAGCAGTAGCCTTAAATTGGTGTCAGGGAGAAATGACCCTCCTGTTTAATGTATTTGGACTGCTACAGGAATATTTTTTATGCTTTGGAAGCATGTAGCCATCATAGCAACCAGGACTTCAGGCTGCATTTGTATGATGACTTTATAAAGAACTGAATAGTGACTGGATGCAGAGTGCATTGTCTCCTGAATTTGCTGGTGAGATATCTCAGTTGTTAGACTGTAGAGCCTCTTCAAACCTCAAGGTTGAGGTTTAAATCCCGACAGGGTCAACTCAGCTCCTCATCCTTCCATGATCAATAAACAAGTACCATTGATTGGGTGATAACATCTGCTACTCATTCGATTTAAAGAAAATTATTACCGATTGTATCTTTACACAGCCAGGGAAATCTAGTAAGAAATGAGGTGAATGGGGTTGGGCTCACTATTCACAATTATCAGTATGTATTTAATAGCCAACAATAGTGCTTAAATGTATAGTTAAAAGAAGGACAATACACAGTGTATCTAGATTCTGTTTTAATTAGTATGTGGGCCCTGTGAATGCAAACCATTGAACAATGCAAAACTGGAAAATGTAAAAAATGTGTTTAGATGGTTCCCACATTACACAAGTAGCTTATGGTTGTTGTCCAAAGACAAGCAAAAGAAAAGAAAAAAGCAAGTTTTTCCACTGGATCAAGCACTGACGTAACAAGCCAGAAAGACGCCTGAAGGCTCACCAGGAGGTTGATAGCCTGCGTCAGAACAAGGCAAATTCTATGGGTGTGAATGTCCCTAAGCAGGGTGGCACAATCAGTGTTGCCAAATTATGAGATGGAGAGGCTCAATGTTTGTTGATGCTGCAGCAGATGTTTTCACTGGTTTTTAGCCAGGCTCCACTTACTGACCACAGCAGACCATCCAACGTTTATGCTTAGCATTCTATTATCTTATTAAAGGACTTTGCAAAGCAAAATAAATTCCCTTCTGTGTAGGTTTATCCTATTCTGTAAGTCAGTGCTTTGTCTATCACACTGAGCAGGCCTGAGCCGGCCATTTGGCTAAAGCCTGATGGGAAAGTGGGCATTACGGCCATATACCTACTGATACTGCTGCTTGAATGACAGATTGAATACGTGCTGCTGCTGCTGCTTCACTCTGCCAAAATATACAAATAGCTGGTCACACACAGCTGTAGATAAGTCATTTGGTGGCCACTAGCCTTAAAGTGCCGGGGTCCCTAACATTCCTCTGTTGCTGGTAGGAGCTATCAGTTTGAGAATATGTGAAAACATTTGTCCTTAGAAATATAATTGTTTTTTAGGGCACTTTGGTGTCAGGCCATCTTGCTTTTGCAACTTTGGTTTCAGGGATGGTCTGGGTGCACTTTGCTCCCAAGACCCTTTGGTTTCTGAACATTTTGAAATAAGGACCAAATTAAGACCAATATGGCTTAATAGAACAGCAAGGAAAAAAAAAAAAATTTAAAATATTTATACAAATACAAAGATTCTATCAAATTCAAAAGAGCAATAAGAATAGTAACAGTAAAATGAGAAATCAATGACAGCAAGACAAACCCCAATTTTTAAAAATAAATTAATGTTAAAAAGAAGGCACAGTTATGTTAAGAACGCGTTGAAATTGGATCTCACTCATGGGTGGTATTTAGTATATTCTCAAAAAGAGGAAATAAGAAACATTCAGCTTTAGAGAAAAAAGAAATCTTAACTATAATTTCCATTGAAATTCTCTCACAACAGATATAGCCTATTGCACCCAGTGTAGAAATTACTTATTCTTGAATGCTGCATATTTTCAGAATGGTCTGGATGCAATAAATGCAAAATAATAGACTGAACAATTGTTGAAGCCTTTTATTGCCAAATTACCATCAAACACTAAACATGCTTTACACAAAGCCTTTCAGTAAACATCTTGGTATTAAGTGGAAATTATAATGGGAAATAGCCCATTAGGTGGGGCACAGGCTGGCTGATTACCTGTGCAAATTGGCCATGGAAACTTTTGTGCATACAGTATCTAGTATTTAGAATAATATTTAAAGATCGGTAGATTGTGGAGACTAACTTAAAATGAGACTTAGAAAGAGGTATGTGACAGGGAACAAATAACATTATAAATTTTAAACGTTAGTTTAGATATAATGTGCAGTATCATTGATCGATTGAAAATTAATGTATCGGTGCACTGAATGATTGTGCAAGTGTAAACCTTTAATTGTGTCAAGATAACTTCACAACCTCTCTCATGGCTAATAAAATTGTCATTACTTCTAGAGTCCCATTGTCCTTCCTTCATTGTGCTACAACTCTCTTTTCCAACCCCATGTAATTCAGGTATAGATCAAATAAACAAATGTGGAAACACAGCATTGCAGGTATAGTAACTGAATAAGGCAAACAAACCCTGTATTTGCAAGCATAGAGTAAATAAATAACACATAGCATTGCAGAAACGTAGCATTGCAGGTATTAAGAAACTCAATAACACATAAACCCAGCCTTGCAAGTGTAGATCAAGTGAAAAATAAAATGCAAACTCAGCATTGAAGGTACTGATTAAAAAAATAATCAATGGAAACCTTAAATTGAACGCATAGATTACAGGTCTCCTAGTGGGGCTACTGGAACTGAAGCCCCGAATTTCAACTTCATAGCCCCGAATGAGCCTCGGGTAAAGAATAATAGTCTAATTCTAGGGTAAAGAATAATAGTCTCCATTTGGGGATATGGACCAGTTGGGGAGGGTCTCACTGTAACTGGACCCAAACTAATGCCATTTCCCGGTGCACCAGTGGTGTATGTAGGGGAGGGTGTCCGCCTTGGGTGCCACTCACTGGATATGTCCTAAAGCTGCCTCCCAGCTGGTCCAAGATTGTTCACAAAGGGCCGGTCCAACCTGGTTGGAGCTGGTCCAGGTCAGACCAGAACTTTGTGAACAATTTTGGACTGGCTCAGGGGGGCAGGAACACCGTATGGTCATATAACTTGAGATCACGTGACCCTGCTGCTAAAGCAAGGCTACATGCATACTGTGGACCATAAGGTAAGCCTGAGCCCAGAGCAGCTGCCCAATTTGCTCTGAATTGAAGAGATCCTGTTTATGATTATGTAAATAAGAGGCCATTTCCTACTGAATTTATGATTCATTATAACACACCCCATGGACCCTTTGGATGAAGAAGCTTACTTTTGCAAAATAAAAAAGCATACACATACACATTCTGACTTATTACCCTTACCTCATAAGTGCCTGGATATGCTTCTTTTCTTTTGGTCCCACCTGCCATCATAGTTCTATGAGAATGGCTGCAGCTGCTATAGGACCAGGGACAATTGGCTGATAACACACCAAGGGCCCTCAGAGCGTGTCTAGTGTGCCTAATGAATAATCCACTACTGTGCATAAACCTTTATGAAGCCTTCATCTAAAATAAACTTTATTCTTCTCATTTACCATAAAATTCAAACCTATTTCCTACTGCTGTGGAAAATAGGTTAAAATACAGCTACATTTGGGTTTAGATTTGTAGTTATTTAAGAAATATAATAGCTCTTCCCTGAATAATATGGTTTTATTCTTCCTGGGACAGTAGAAGCTTCAGGGGGGGCTTGCCCAGAAAGTAAATAGTAATATAAAATATTAAATAGGCTTATCAATTCCAAAAAAGCTTGTATTAAAAAAAAAAAAAACAGTAACACCAGAGTACATAATAATGCAGGCAGCTCTTGAAAATAATTTAATAACATTTGAAGCCAACCTTTTTTCCAATAGCTCTATATTATAGTCAGTCTAGTTACAGAAAAAAATATATTTTTCATCAATATAATCTGAAGTTTATAGTATAGTTTATTAGCAGTTTCTTGTGTAGGGTCACATTTCAGTTGTGCTTCACATTTCATTTTGTTCTTGGCTGTTTAGTGAACAAGTCATTTATGGCAGAAAATAAATACTTCATAATGTAAAACATTCAGCTGTGGACCATATTGAAACAATCCAATAAGCCTCTGAGCAAAAGTGGAAGAAATAGTCGTGTAAACTTTTGTTGATTTTTATTGAGTCTAGATGACAAGAGTCAATAAATTCCTATTAAAATACTATGTTGTTGACGTTACAAAGATTGATAACATGTTGGCACATTTAGTGACATTTATTGGGATTCATTTTTAAGACTTTAAGTTGTAGAGTGACCAGCAATATTTTTGAGACGTTCCACACAGTGTCCCCCGGAACTTACACCCTCAGATGCTGTCTTCAGTGTTGATCACTTTGCTGGGTACAGCATGATACGAAGGTTCACTCTCTCTTGCACTCTCTAAATGCATCTTCCATCTTCTATTTTCTCTTATCTTCTATGAGTGAAAGGGCCCACAAATTCCAGGTGAAAAAACTAGGCTTTTTGCTTAATCTTCGCCCGCTTTTGTGTGTGTGTGTGTGTGTGTGGGGTGGGGGGTCTAATATATATTACAATTCATATTAATTTGAATGCACAAGTCTTGTATATATACATATGTATTATGATTGGGGCTGATTCTATATTGCACACCAGGAGGTTGCTTAAAGCTCCATCTTGTTAAGGTATTGTTACAGTCCCATTTTCATCAGGCCAATCTTAACAATGAAACCTATGTCATAGCCAGTTGTCCTGCTTCTTGGTGCCTATAGAAACTGCGGATCTGCTATATAATATAGGTGCTATGCACGGATGCATTCGGAATTTCTGTGGCCTAAAACAAAAATAATTTTTTTGGTTCGCTCCCTCCGGAAGTGGCGAATGGATCTCTCACTGTCCTTTGTCCTTGTGGTTTCTGCAGGTCTGAGAGCTGGCCTATACCATCATCTTTCTGGACAATTAGTGAGAGTAGTAAGCAGTAGTAAGCCATTGCACTGTAGCTTACACCAAGAAAATTATATATGTACCCTTTAATACTTGCCCTGTACTTCCCACACAGAAATAATGGAAATTCTGCACACACAATGTGTTCCCAAAATAAGTGAAAGTAGTTTACTTTGTGTGTTTTGAGTGTTTTTTGCTCTTCTTCTACAAATACCCCACAGTTATTAACCTAACCAGGAATTTGCAGAAACGTAGCTATTTCAATGTCCTGACTATACTAAACATTTTGATGTGTGAACAATGACAAGTTTATCATGCATAGTTCAGTGGATGAGGAATAATCTTCACTCATTTACTTATAAAGGGGCCAGCCAAACTCTGTTTGGCAGAAGAGGCTCACTGGGGTTTTGCATTGTCAGTGAGTTTCCTCAATACCGCTCGTATAAACGGTTTCAGAAATACACCTGGATTCCTTAAATTTTAATTAATATAAAAATTGTCAGGCCCCTTTAAATGTATATGGTGTACCCTTTAAAATATACGGGGGATTCTGCCAAACACATCTCCTTACAGCCAGTCACCTTCGACAAATGTTGCAGAGGGGTCTAATGAGACCCCTACATGTGCATGGACTGAGAACTCTTCCAATCAGTGGCGAGAGTCATCAGACCATGGAGGAAGCAAAGAGCTGCAGCATTTTAAAAAACGAATATTAAAGTATCCATAAAGTACTTTAATATGCTTTGTTCTTTGTGAGGCTGGCAGGTACTGATCCCTTTGATGCAATTTGATCAACACTTCAGAAGAATTTGTATTCAGAAATCTATAGGGTATGTACAGATGTACAGATAGTGGTTAAAGTAGGTAACTCTTGGTATCTTTTAATGTGGTATTACTAAGAAACATTGAGAATTCAGTACACAGTCTAACATTCTAGAATATAACAACAAAACTGTAACAGGTGTGATAATGGATAAAGCAATTATACTAACAATCACAAAGATTATTTGTAATGTTTTCATTTCTTCATATCTTAGCCGGCTAACAATTTCAAAAGTACAGTTAAGTAACGTCCAATAATGACTCCCATACTGAAAAGCGGAGATGGAAAAGGGATGGACATGGTCGGCAACAATACTCAATAGTCAATAAACAATGCTCAATTGGTACTAAGGGGCCCAAAGTGTGCCAAGAAAATTTTCCCCAAACCATTATACCACTACCACCAGCCTGAACCGTTGATACAAGGCAGGATGGATCCATGCTTTCATGTTGTTTATGCCACAGTCTGATCCTGCCATGTGAATGTTGCAGCTGGAATGAAGACTCATCAGACCAGGCAACGTTCTTCCAGTCATCCATAGTCCAATTGCGGTGAGCCTGTGCGAATTATAGCCTCAGTTTCCAGTTCTTAGCTGACAGCAGTGTGGTCTTCTGCTGCAGTAGCCCATCTGCTTCAAGGTTCAACATGCTGTGCGTTCAGAGATGGTATTCTGCATACCTTGGTTATAACGAGTGGTTCTATGAGTTACTGTTGCCTTTCTGTCATCTCGAACCAGTCTGCCCATTCTCTTCTGACCTCTGACATCAACAAGGCATTTCCGTCCACACAACTGCTGCTCACTGGATATTTTCTCTTTTACAAAAATATCCTAGAGATGGTTGTGCGTGCAAATCCCAGTATATCAGCAGTTTCTGAAATACTCAGACCAGCCTGTTTGGCACCAACAACCATGGCACGTTCAAAGTCACTTAAATCCCTTTTCTTCCCAATTCTGATCCTCGGTATGAACTTCAGCAAGTTGTCTTGACTATGTCTACATGCCTAAATGCATCAAGTTGCTGCCATGTGATTGGCTGATTAGCTATTTGTAAACAAACAATTTAACAGTGCACCTAATAAAGCAGCCAGTGAGTGTATATATTCATTATATATATATATATATTCATTAACTATGTACTTTGTGTAAAGCCCAATTTTGACTTGTCAAAAAGTCTGCCCACATATCCTATTTCAGGTATCTTTGAAGCTGGCCAATACAATTTGTTAACCCTTTCCATTAACTAATTTTACCAGCCTTTGTCAAACTTTATGGTAGTAAATTATTTTTGTATTTTTTTCACACATGTTGTACGGGCTTTGTCATTAAGGGGTTAAGCGTTAACAACAGTAACAATATTAACAATCACAATTTTTAAAGCACCAGTAAGTTTGTAGCAATAACATATGTAATTGCTAACAAATTTAATATTAAATTACAATTAAAAATATATAATATTATGAAAAAAGGTAGGATATACTAGAAAAGAAGTAGAAGAGGGATTTCAGAAAGATTTGTCCATTGGCACATTATACATCCCAAATGTCCTGTTTTTGGAGTAACAGTATCTAAGACACTAAGAACCATTTGGCCCATCTACTCTGCCCTTTTTTCCTGAGGTAGGACTCAGGTCTAAATCCGTCCTTGATCATGTCTTAGATTCAGGATAGCTTAATGCTTACCCCATGCATATTTATTCCCTTATGTATTAGCCTCTACCACCCTCTCAGTAATGTAAAACTTCCTTACATTAATCTACCACTCCAGATGTGAGGATGATTTAGAACTAAGTCTGCAGTAAAAGTCACAAGATCCTTAATCAACAGTAAAATTCACAAGCATTTGACAGTGCAAATCCCAAATAACAAGGGCATTTATAAATAAACAAATAAAATATTTTTCCTGTTCAAAATTATTTTTTCAGATACATAAATAACGATATATCACCGAAAAAGCAAACCCTTAACCACAGCCATTCCTCTAGCTACACTAGAAAAAAAAAAAAATTTAGCCTTTGCTTATTTCAAGAAGTTGGGAAGTATGCATTTGCATCTATCAGGGACATCAATGATCACGGGATGCCAAAGGCTACGTTCCGGATGTAATTGGAGGTTCTCAAACTCAATGGGCCTTTTTTTGTGTCATTCTTTTTCCCATGGGCATGGTTGAACCAGACATCAGAGCCATGAGGGAACTGTTGAAAAAAAAATAAAAAAAGCGGAAACATTTTCTTATTTTGGAGCACTGCAGTATGAGTAGGGTGAAAAGGTTACGAACCCAGGGCATAAAACAAAGCCCTAAATTACATTGAAAAGCAAAACACAGATGATTTTGTGTCCAGTTTCAAATCCGAGGAGGAGGGGAGATTGATTTTAACTCATTTGCTGCCAAAATAGCATATGACACATTGCCCTCAAGCAACGATGAGAATTGTAAGAGCTGTTTCTTGTTATTTAGTTCACAATAGCCCCCTTCTTTCTTTCCCTCTCGTGTCAACAACTAAACATGTGTTGGTGGGAACATTTGTGAGTTAGAAACCTAAAAATACTTACTGCTCTAGTATAGCTCTGGCAAAGATTACAAGTAAACAAATACATTAGCGTTGTAATAAAAAAGCATTGTATTATTACATTAATTAAACTGATGTTTACTTAAAGTCACAGGATAGCAGGATGAGTAAAAAAAACACACTCATCTTTACCACATTAATGTAATGCTAATAGAATTCATATTTAAATGTTTTAAATAAATATTTGATCTCCATGCTCAATTCTTTCCATTATTCTTTTTTCCCCTCATTTACATTCTATTTTAGGCACATGTTCTTTATAAAGATATCTTTGCTCAAGAGTACATTATCTAGTTATGGTATATCAGCCTGCATTGCTGCTTAGCCCTGAATTACATAGAATTTGACAGCAGATAAGAACCATTTGGCCCATCTAGTCTGTCAATTTTTTCCTGATGTAAGACTCATCACTTAATCAGTAATGATCTTGTCTTAGATTCATGATAGCTTCAGGCTTATCTCATGCATGGGAGACTGTTCCATTTATCTACCACCACATCTCAGTTCAGGAAAACCTCCTTACATTACTCCTGATTGGAGGCTGATTTAGAACTTTTTAGCTCATCAGAGTAAGTATCAGTGCCCCTCTTTAACAATCATTGACAAAAAGCATCAGGAGTCCTACCCAGGTTCTAACCTACACATCATATACACATACCCCAAACTTTCCTGGAACCATCCCTACAGGTGGTGCAACTTAAATCAAGTGGTAGGTTAGGCTAGCCTCTGTCATCCTTCATAGAAAGTGACCAGAGAGTAGACAAGAGATACCTGGTGCAGGAGTGGGAATCAATGGGATATGGGAATGACCAAAATGACGCTCCACTACATGGTTTGAAGCCAACGCCCTGGACTCCTAGGAAAGGAACATTTCCGTCAAATTTATATGTGAAACCGGGCAAAATTAGGACACATACAGCCTACCTCAGTCCACAACATGTTAGGTTTAATCTGTTAACTTTGAATTTGTTATAAAAAAATAACCTGTTTTCCCAAAACCAGCCATATTAACTGTTAAATACTTGTACTGAACTTTTCTACCAGATAAAACCAGCAATTTTGTTCGCCTTCCTTGATTTTTGTTTCAGTTTCAATCATTTGAACAAAAAAGCTAAGTTATCCAAAATTCCTTCTCTGTTTGAGGCCTGAAGTTCAACATCCCTGGTCGACACAGGATTGAAGGTCAGGATAGCGATTAGAGGCTGAATTCAATCTCTGTAATAAAATGTATCCTGTTTCCTAAAACCATCTGTGAAATACTTGGTAGTCAATTACCAGAGACATTTGTTCACAGAAAATTGAATCCAGCCCCAGGTGTATTTTAAAATTACATAATGTGTTGCTTTTTCTTCACATCATTTTAATACTTACATAAATACTTCATTACGTAACCACTCACTTAAACAACATATTACAACATATTACTCTTTACAACCTTAAAGCACATAGTCATATTTTTAAAAGCCTGCATCTTAAAATATAAAACCATAAAAAGTAAATCGTGTGTCTCGTAATGCTATCCATAAAATACAGAAGTTGAATATTTCCTAGGAAACTAGTCTAGTAGACTTTTTAACAATTGTGATAAAAATAATTGTACAATGATATTACATTTATGTAAAAAGGAGAAAATCTAATACTCATATGTATGTTTACGTTTCTTGGGTCCCAGAAATAGTCCAATCTGTCCTAAAGAGGGAAGTTTGATGATTTTTATTGTGGTACTTTATTCTGCCTGCTGTTCAAAAAACACCCATTAAAACGGTTGAAAAACATTCTGACCGTTCATCCATAGGGTATTTTTTAGCTGCAAGTATTTTTTTCCTGCTTCTTGTTAAAACACATACTTACACATGCTACTTTTCAGAGAATCCACACATGAACATAATATTTTTCTCAGAGTGCATTTTATTGTACCAAAATTATATATTATGAAATATTGCACAACACCATCTATCCTATTTTATTTGCCTGATGTTGAGTTCAGAATTTTTTTGATGGGTATGTATATATCACTGTACACAACATAACGTATAGAAACAGCAGAAAACATGACTATAAATTTAATTGTGTAATAAAATTACATAGCCTCTTCGGTTGAAGAAAGACATGCTTGCTGTTGATCCAGAAAAAGGCAAAAAAACTATAAAAGAAGAAACATATAAACACTTATTGTATAACATTTTCTATGGACTTAGAAATTTCTATTGACTTACATAAAGTAATAACAATAAGTAAAAAATGTCATAAGAAGTCTTGGTAAAGCCTGTCCACTAATTACACACCACATAAACCACTTCAAATTGGAGGCTTCTAGAATACCAGGCAATGCACCTAAAAAAAAAACAGCTAACATATAAAAATATCTGATTAATTCATAATTTCTAACTGAGCCAAATATTTTAATTCTGATTGCCAAGAACAGGTAATGGTAGCTAGAAATTAAAGGTGACACAAGCCAGATTATAGAACAAATCAGTGTTCACTCTCCCAGTATACGTGAGCTGGAGTAACTTCATTTTAAGTATTGGATTATATCCAGCCTTTGGATAAATAAAGAAAAACGCCATCAAGTTTTCTAGAGTCATAATCACAGAAGACCAAAACCATTCCACCCAGTTGAAGTGCTACTGCAGTGTAGAAAAATTAGGGTCTTATTCTGTGGTATTTATAGACTCACTACCTGTGACTCATGGAAGTTATAGTGCAACAAAAATGATATATTTTGGCCTAGCAATGGTTGACTTATTGCTTAGCACATTCAGTCTAAGTTATTATTTATTTATATAGTGCCAACAATTTACGCAGCGCTTCTTACTATAAATATATTCGAGGGGTTTGACAAGACGACTTGACAGACGTAGACTAACCAATGCATTTTATATTTTACATTACATTAAATTATTATTATTTGACATTAGGTGTTTTTTGAGAAGCTAATATTCTCTGCTAGGCTAAAGGTGGCAGGTCTGTGGGAGTAGGGAACAGCAGGCCTCATGTCACATTAATGGGAGTTATATGGTCCTATTGGGGGATTGCATAAACAATATTATGTATGACAGTAAATGAATGCCTTTAATTTAAGGTTTGTTTGTTTTTTACAGCATCTCAGTTTTTCACATTCTAACCATTTAACATTGGTTGTTTTGTAAGAAACAAAAAAAGGCAAGAACACTGACCAAAATAATAACGCTAGACCAAATAGACAAGTAACCCGGAAAAGGCTACACCAGTGTCAGCTATTGTTTTGCAGAAATAGTCAGCAATTAACATAATTATGTTTGTATAGAGCTAATTTTAAGGAACTTCACTTTCAGAAGTATGAAGAACTGTAATAGATATGTGTGTGTATGTATGTTACTAAAGGTATTCCTTTTTTAGGAATACCTTTAGTCAGATGCAGCTGGTACGTTTTGGATTTTCAGGCATTTTGAACTTCCCTGTCCTACTTAAAAGCTATTTAAACCCATACTCCACGGCAAAGATAGCTAATTTGCTAGTTTATTTGGGATAGTCCGCCAGTGGCATTCCTACCATGATTGATGTCACTCCTGTCTTCTAAGAATAAAATGGGCACCGCATTTTTTCTGGGAACAGTTTTAGTGGGGTATTGGCAAATTTGGTAAAAGCTGCGAAGCTGGAACACACCAGATTTGTAGGTGTCCCTTTTTTGTGTGTGTTTTGGTGTTATAATTTTTAATCACCAAAAAGGATATGGTACAACCAGTTTGTGAGGAAGGTGTGGTAGCCTTTGGACCAATGTTCTTTTTGAACATCTCGTTCCATTATATTGCATATTGGGAAATTAAAATTGGGAATTGGATGGAGTTAATCTAAAATGTTCCCAGTTGAGACTCTGCCGGAGCCAACCAGCTAACAGAGACAGGCTCCATGAAGATATAATGCAAAACAGTTGCATGCATTTGTGTTAATCTCCAGTGTGAGTACCATTTTCTCCTTTATCATCCTTTATTTACTTTATGTATGAGGTCCCATTTCCTAATGATTTGTCTTCTTCCACATTTTATGTGTACATGAGACTAATGTTTCATATGTTTCTCTGTTACCTTAATTAGAATATAGGACAGGTACTTATTAAGTTACCAGACCTTTATCTGGCATCCGCGTAGGTTAGAAAGATAATATTTGCTCTTAGTAAAAGGATTTGAACTGTGTAAGCGATGCTGCTTGTAAAGTTTGCCATCTGCTTTTAGCAGGGGTCTCGTGGTCATTTTTTCTTATTGTGCCTATGAATATAAGTATAAAACCCAGGATGGCTAGTGGAGGTAAATTTTATATGTCACATAACTACATTATCTATCAATCTATCGATGATCCAGCCTCGGCATATCATAAGACCTACTGGGGGCCCCCCGGTTTGGCTTGTTGAGCCGAGTGTGAGCGAAGCCAAATTTACTTGTCATATCCAAGCAGACTCTGTATTCATTATACTATGGTAAACCATCCATAGTAAAAAATCCAGTTGAGTTTAATTTTGCGTTTGACTACTGCTTGCATTGGCTGTTAATAGGGATACACGTCCATATTTGCCTGAGCTTTGTTACTGCCGATTCACAAATACAGATACTGGTAGAAAAATTTGTGATTAGAAACAGGTCCAAAGCCTTCACAAAAGTACGTCATCTATGAAGCAGCTGTCATATGAAGCAATTTATGTTTCATTTCCAATGTGTATGTTTATAAGCAAAGCCACGTTGTTATGTGAAACCTTTCCCTCTATGTGAATGACTCATTTTGCCTCTTTCCTCTGCTTTTTTATACTATTCTAACTAGTTTTGTCGTAAGTCTATGTAACTTTTAGGGGTACTAATGGTCAGTACAACTTTTTGTCAGAGTTTTTGCAAACCATGAAATATTCTAAAACTATGGACTATTATGATCGTTTTAAAATATGGTCAACATTTTATACTTACATTTACTTACAATACAGACTACACTGCCCACAAATGCTGAAGTGATCCACTTATAAATAACCTCTTACAAACCTGTACCATGGGTACACAATGCAAAAAAATACATTTTTACCGTGGTAGGCAAAATTACACTTATTTTCTATCTAAGCTGAAGATATTTGTAGTGATAATAACTTTTTTCCCTTTCTGTTGCCAAACTCTTGATGATAGATTTAGCACCTGTAATGGGATCCTCAGGAAAATTTTTGTAAAGAAGAAATGGTCCTTGCTGCCACATTCTAAATTTTAAAGGAAAATAAAGTAGGATGCAATATTTGTGTGCTGAGTAGCTTTAGTTTTAAGTTTTAGGTAGCCACAGGAAAGATATTGTGGCATGTTATTTTATAAAAAGGTTTTTGAAACAAAGTCACAGCTCCAAAATAATAAACCAGTGACAAAATCTCCAATCAGAGATATGGGGCAGCCCGAGTGAAATCTTGTAGAAGGGAAAAAGAAAGAGGTGAAGATGAGAGCCTTAGCCCATGGGAAGAACGTAAGGATCGAGTAGGAGAGTATTTGCTAATGAGGTCAGATGGAGGAGCAGTGTTATGGAGGGCCTTATATGTTAGTACCAGGATTTTACATTTAATTCTAAAGGTAACACAGAGCCAGTGGAGGATTTCACAGAGCGGGGAAATAGAAGAGGAGCGGCATATAAGGAAGATAAGCCTAGCAGCAGCATTTAGGACAGAGGGTAGAGCAGAGAGTGGAGACAGTGGAATGACTACCTGAATTCACGTTAATGTATATGCTAGCTGAGAAGTCCCTTTAAATGTACGGTATTTCCCCATGTATAAGACCTTATTTTGGGGTCTAAAAATTGGGTGCGTCTCTTGATCCGTCACATGACTCCGCTCAGTTCCTGTTCCTGCTCGAGCAACACCCCCACGGAAGTCGGCGAGCGGCACCAGAAGATCTGCAGTTCAGATAAGGTGGTGGAGTAAATAAATGTGTGTTTGTATGTGTGTGTTAGCATGGATCCGTGTGTAGGGAGCACAGGAAAGTGATGTGCATGTACTGGCTGCCTGAGCATGATAGGAGTGTGATTGCTAACAATTGCTAGAAGCTAACATCAATCACACTGATATCATGCCCAGGCAGCCAGTAAAATAACTTTATGTAATATATATTTTTTTAAATTTTAGCCCCCAAAATGCGTCCAATACTTGGGGAAATATGGTATAGCGCATTGTGGGACTTTAGAGTTTAAATGAGTGTTTAGAGCTCATCTAAAGACATTCAGCACATACATGTATACAACAAAATACTGACTATTAACAAAATGGTTTGTTTTCCTAAACTAGGTATCTTTATACCCAATTTATTTTTTGTAATTGAAAGTATTTGCTCATTTCAGATGGTACAGATGTTCTGGAAAGCCACAGCAAGCATAGGATTGTGTAGTTCTTGCTTGCTGTTTAAAGGGTTATATTGGTGCCTGTGAAGATGTTGAATCTATACAGCAAGAAAGCCAAGACTGTGGAGAGTCAACAAACCTCAGCCAAGATTCACAAGTTTTACAAGTTAAACCTCCTCTGATGGTGCATACCAAATTGGTAACATTTTTGTAACACATTGCAAACATCTGACTCATCACATCTTGAAAAACTGCAGAGATCCAGTGTGGGGAGGGGAAACTATCTGCTAATCATCCCACTTGGCAGTTTTAACCCCTTACACATGGAATATTTACATATATGTGCTCCAAACCCCACAGAGAGTAGATATACATCACCCTAAACATATAGACCAAAGCTGAGCATATCATCAGTGTGAGACATTTATCCTGGGGCTTAAAAAATAATTACAAATACCCCACTAAACTGTAGATTTGCGTATGCTGAACTGTGAAGAGTTAAATTAATATTTTTTTCTAGATCATTTACTTTTAAATCATCAGAACATTATTGCTGACAATGACCACTTTATAAAGAGACCTGCGAGGCATATTGCCATTGCCTGTATTCTAATAAGGCATGCTGACTAAATTACTATACTGATTTCAAGTAGTCTAAACAGTTACTTATACCAATTTATGATCAAGAGCATGGATAAATCTTCAATTGTGTTTATAATATGTTTTGGGAGTGTGGATCGTTTTTCTTTTTTTTGTGTTCTGGACTCTTTCATTTTAATGTGAGGTCAAAACACAACTTGGACGGTGCATGCATACTGGAATTCTACCAACACAGGCTTCCCTCTGAGAACTGTGTTTTACTCTTCCCTTCTCTGTGAATAAGAACATTTTAATCAGCATCACACTTTATGTTGTGCAACCTTCGTCATCATGACATGGGATGCTATCCCACACATCAGTCAGTGGCAGCACTGCAGGAATTAAGCTGTTGTCCTTTGATCACAGCCAGCACCATGGCAGAAACTACATGGACAATAATCAGTGGTCAGGAGAGAGGTCAAGTTGTTCAGATATTAGGGAAATGTAAAAAAACAAACAAACCACAAAGCATGGGCCATAAATAATTTCTTAATGTATACTTTTTTTCATAACAGGATGTACATCACAGGCACACCTATATACAGGGTCAGTTAGTGACCTGTATGAAATAAAAAAATTAAACATTTTGTGCATTGTGTCAATGAGGAGTGGCCAATAAAAGCATTCCTCTTTTCTCTTCCTCTCCCTCTAACTGGTCTCCTCCTCTTCACTCTGTGAAAGGAGTTATATTGTAACATATTTTATTAAAAATGAATTAGTGGCACTAAATTGTGACTTCAGGCGTCCCACGTATGATGTGTACTGATGTACTCCCAATCCCATCACTTAAGATTCTATCTGCCTCACACTAACATTCTCTTTATCCTGTACACATAGATGCCGAGGAGTTAAGATTCTGTCTATTTTATTTATTTCCATAAAAAGGCCCACATAAATTCTCAGCACCAGGCCCATGATGCTCTTAATCCAGCTCTGCATGATGCCATAGCACGGCATTGGGAATGTCTAATATTGTTACCCTGCAGCTTGCTATTCGGCTTCTTAAACAATGTGCGGACAGCCTCAGTTTTACCTCGGGGTCAGGTGACACAACTTGATCCCAATAAGCTTCTGTCTCCTCGTGCTGGTTAAAAATAGTTTAGAAAGCGCCCTTCACATGTGGAGCAGTGCGTTCCAGGTTGGAAGATGTCACGGAAGCATCCATGCCATGGGCTCCTGAAGGGGCCTGAGGGCCAGCCTCCTTCCTACAGACTATGGGCCCTGACCTTGGAAAGGGGTTCTGTTTTTAGGGGGGTACAGGTGGACTTGTTTCCCCAAGTACCAAAGACTCTGGGGACTGTGGAGCTTGGATGCAGATTTGGGCAAAGGAGAGGCTGAACTGTGTGTGGTTTGCTTTGTCTATTGTATGTAAACTACCCCCTTGTACTGTTTAGGTACTGGGGTGTTTTCAACAAAACTGAGTCCTGTTTTCAACTCAACATTGGTGCTGTCTGATGCTTGGGGTGGGCTGCTCACTGGCTTTTTCAGGAAAGTGCATGTGCTTAGTAGGCTAAGTTGCAGCTATCCAAAGCGCCAACGCAGCTCCTGTGCAGCAGCATTCCCCTGCTCTCTACAACCCTTGTACTGTCTGACACTGAAGGAGTTCCTGGTGTCCCAGCAGGAGGAAGCGTAGTTTGGCTGGAGTACCCAGTCAGGGTACAGGGCATCCCGTCACAGAAGGGCACTTTCTAAACTATTTTGAGGCAGTATGAGGAGAGAGGAACAAGGGGTCGCAGGGCCCAGTTGCTACCCCTGTAGTTAGACCAGTGTCCATAGGATGTATTCAATGCTTAAAGAAGCCTCTTCCATTTTATTTTCCTGTTGTAGCTTACACAGTATCTCCTTGAAAACTATGATATGTATAACAGTACACAACAGGGATTTTACATGTTATGAAATATAAAGATACTGTAGATAATTGTTTAATTGTATTCTATTTTCGTTTAGGTGAAATATTTTTGTATGTATGTACTTGGTTGTGGTGCTTCATATGATACTAATATGACACTAATATGATACTACTCTACACTAAGGATTCTCTATGATATCTTGAAAACACACAGCAAATGAAGAATGAATCTGATTCATATATGGCTTACATATTAGTGTTTGAACTGTTAGGTGGTGTCTTTGACATTCAAGAGGTTAATCCAGTCAGGTATTTAGCCAAGTCAATAACATCATATGAAAAAAACATTTTTGTACTTCTTTCTACAGCACAAAAATAGAAAAGGGCTTTTCAACTTTGTGAAAGTATGTCTGGATTTTTTGAAAATACATTCCATGTATTTAGGTCAGCAGAGAAAGTGCTAAATCTGTCTTCTCTTAGTGTCTCTTTATGGTGTCCCGTAGCTGCACCTTGATTTCCACAAATAATGACATTTTCCATGCCTCAAGGTTTTCCTCTGTTATAAATTTTATTAAAGAACATTTTTTCTTATAGCTGTGTCCCTGTGAGTATATATGACATAAAGTTCAGGATACCTTACTAAGAACAACCTTAAATCGTGACAGTAACAGCACTGTTTCAACTAGTGATTCACAGCTTGAAAACTGATTAAATTAATTCTAAAGTGTTATATTCCCATAGTGCATCATACATGCTAGAATTTTTATTGTACTGTTACACGGATTGAAATGTGCTGTTCTACCTACAAAAAAACTGAACTCCCCCTCCTCCTCTTCATTACACCAGTTCCACAGGTTACTTACTGAAGATGAAGTTTCTGCTCTTCTCCTTTGCTCTTGCCCAACTACATGTCCCCTCTCACCTTGCCCAGTCTCTCTTTTCCACTCTTTTCCATTCTTCAGTCTTTCCCTCTCTACTGGTTAATTCCTTTCCTCCCTCAAACATGCTAACATAACTCTAATCTTGAAAAAGCCCTCCCCTTTACCCCACCAATCTGTCAAACTTCTTTGTGTCATCAGCAAAAAGACATACCTTACCATTAAGACCTTCTGCAATATAGAAACATAGAAAGTGACGGCAGATAAGAACCATTCGGCCCATCCAGTCTGCCAATAAAAATATTAAAGAGAATGGGTCCAAGTACAGAGCCCTGGGGTACCCCACTTTTATCAAGACCTTGCTCCGAATATACTTTATTGACTACAACCCTCTGTTGTCTATCACTCAGCCGCTGCTTAATCAATTCAACAATATTGGGATCTAAACTCAGAATTTGCAGCTAATCGATACGTCTTCTATGTGGGACGGAGTCAAAAGCCTTACTGAAACCTAGATATGCAATGTCTACTGCACCACCTTGATCAATTATTTAGTGTGGCATTATCTTCCTGTAGTGAACCCTTGTTGTTTTTTATTTTGAAACCCATGTGACTTTAGATGTTCAACAATCCTGTCCTTTAACATAGTTTCCACTAATTTTCCCACTACTGATGTAAGACTCACATGCCTACTCCAACTTTGCCAACTCCTCCCTACTATCTTTCTTGTGAATGGGCACAACATTTTCAATGTTCTGGGACTACTCCCATTAACAATGATTTGTTAAATATATTCGCTGAGCTCTTTTAATAACTTGGGGTATATCCCATCAGTCCCCATTGACTTTTTTGTCTTTACGGTAGACAACTGAAGTAGAACCTTCTTCTCGATAAACTCACGTGTATCAAATGAGTATGCTTTTTTCCTAACTGAGGTCCCTTTACTTCATTTTCATCTGTAAAAACTGAACAGAAATATTCACCGAGGCAGTCAGCTAGACCTTTATCCTCTTCTACATTCCTTCCTTCTTTGGTTTTTAATCTAACTAGCCCTTGTTTTTGAATTTGTAGTCAGTGCATCAGTAAGAAGATGAGCCTAAAAATGAAAAGAACAGAAAGTATTGAGCGAGGCTACCATTTAGCTCCATAAATATATAATAACTAATATTAAGGATTCAAGGCTATTGTTTGTATAGTAGCAAATCCCACATCTGTGCAAATGTTTTCTAATGCCTAATTGTATTTAACCTGTGGAAACTAGTTAGACTTTAACATACAGACTAATACTGTTCCTGTGGAGCCCACAAGGAATAACAACTGTGTGTAATGAATCTAATTTTATAGTAATTACAATCAATAACACAACCACATCTTACAAGGTTGTCGGTATTATGTCATATCATGGTGAACTCAATTGTAGCTTTTCATTCATGCGGTTAAAATGTTTTACGGCATGAAACCAAATAGTTTGTGTTTAAATAATCAAATCTTACTCCTCTACACTCTTCCCTGTTCTGTGTATTAGGGTGACCACATCGACAATGTTTTCCAGGACTCACATAATTTTCACACAGTTAATGGTTATTGTTGAGCAGTGCCTGAAAAGTTATTATTATTTTCTAGTAATATAATTCGTTTTCCTAAGAGCTCTGCCACCCTTTAGTAAATGTATCAAATATACACTGCTGTATATAACTGTGTATTGCCCATGAAGCCTATATACAGCAACAGCTTTTTGGTGCATCTGCTTTTGAGGAATTTATCTCCAGTAGCCTCCAACACCATTCTAGAGGAAAATGAAAAACACACAATATATGGTGCTATATAAAATAAAGAAAAAATAATCATATTTTTGGGGTGAAAGAAATCATCAAACAAAATAATTGCTACTGAGCATGAATCTGTTTAGGTATAGTATCAGTGCAACAGTATTGATAACGCTACAATAAACAGTAGTAACATTCTGTTAAAATATCATGCCGTGTCAACGTATCAGCAATAGCAACATTTAGTAGCAATCACCCATGAGTGCAGTTGGTGTGACAAAGCCTATAGCATGAGGGCCATACATGTCACTTTTAGGGGTCCTAAGCACAGTCCTCTAGGGCAATCAGAGTCAGGAACAGCAGCTTTGATCAGAACAGCACTTTATTTTAACCGCTTAAACCCCAAAAACCAAATCATAAAAAGAAAGCCTAGCTCCCAACTCCCAGAGCCCTCTCTAACTGAACTACGCTGGTCCGGACTGACCAGCCTAATCACCCACTATCTCAACCTCCCAGCCAGACCCAGCTACGCCAGGCTCTGGAAAACCTCCCCCAGACAGCACACAAAATGTCCAGGCAGGTATTGCCTCACTTGGCTCAGGGATGGTCTTCTTCAGGGCCTCTCCTTGCCCTGGGAGCGCAGGAAACTTCCTCTTCCCCCAACAGTCTCTCTGAGTATCAGGCTCCAGGGGTTTTTAATGCCCAGCACCTGTGCCTGACGCCGGCCCCATAGGAATCCCGGACCGGATCCTGCGGACTTCTTGCCTCCTGGAAAACCCTGCGTGGAATTTCCACAAAATGGGGAAACGGAGCATTGGCCCACCCTGCTCTCCAATTGCTCCACCCCAGGGACCCATATGTATAATCTGCATAGCAGCTGTACCCAGATGCCATGCCAATCAACTCCCTGGGGTTCACAGTCTCACATTGGCTTTAAAATAAAAAAATGTCAGCACATAACCCATTGATACTATATTTTGAAGTCTTAATTTGTAGTCTAACAATATCAACATGTTACAATGGCAAACAAATATAAATAAATGAATCAATTATTATGTTAAAACATATTAAAAGATATTGGTACAGGAGGAGAAAAGATCAAAGCTCTTTTGAGCGTTCAGTAACCGAATACATACACATTATATATATAATTATTTTACAAATATGTTATGATGCCACATTTTCACATCTTGGTAATTAAAGGCGAGTGTGAAGGGCACTGTCTGCAGAATTCCAAGCTCCCATTTCCTTTTAGAAATGGACTTTCAACAATAAAGAATATTTAATCAAATGGGCTTCATCCCACAAATGTATCAATTCTGATTGGTGAAAAGTAATTACTATAGTGATAAAGGCAATTTTCATACTCATTCACTTGGGAGGGATTTTACATTTGATTTTGTAACAAATAAAACAAAATGCAGTCCGTAGCAAACTTATTTTATTGAATATAGTAGCATGTTAAGCATTTTCACTCTGACAGCTCAGGTGTGTGGTAGGCATTGTAAATGAGTGTTGGGCTTGCATTGCAATAAGAAAGGTCTAACATCCACAGTTACGAAACCTGCCACATATTTCATTTCACCAAAGAGTTGCTTCATCTTCATGTTATCATCAACAGCTCTTATCACTGAACAGTAAAATAGCTACAAAAATAATTATCAGGTTTTTTTTTTATTTTTATCTGTCTAGAAGACTCTTCCCCATTCATTTATTGCTCCTTGGACTACTCTGATTTGAAGATGTTGGCCCATTACCTTAAGCTCGTCTTTCAGTTAAAGATGTTTGATATCTGCGTGTCTGTTAGATTTTCTTTTGTAGGAATATCTAAATATCTGTGTTCAAACATAAGAGAAAATCACAGCTTTTATGCCTGGTATATAGGCTTATACAAAAGCAAATATAAAGTACATACATACTTTGGGCAGTTTTTCAATGTCTCTTTCATTGTTTTTTGTCTCTTTTAGTAAATGTTTATTAGGCAAGACTAGATATTATGGGTGGCATGTGTTATTAGGCTGCCATATTACTAGGCCACTCAGTTGGGGCATGCCCAGGGCTGAAGGTTGCCAGCACTCCCCTATGCTTTCTTTATATTATAATTGTCCCTGCAAGAACAAGCACATAACAGAGCTAATGACTCTTTTCACTTATAAACAATGGCTACATCTGAAGCAAGCAGTTGTGCATTGCATTGTTCTGTGTTCCTGGTAGGAAGTTCAGAGGTATACACACAACCATTTCACATGGAGGGAACGATTTGCTATCCTTTTAACTTACACTAGTCAGGAATCAGTTTTTGACTCAACATTACATGCCATAGCTTCTTCAAAGTTGAATCTGGGGCCATTATTTAGGGAAGGTTAGATCTCACAGTCATCAGTGCAATGAAACACATGAATACACTTTGTATCAATAAACCAGGACCATGTTAACAAGTAGTGCAATCAATTTTACATGAAACAACATCAAAACTACATTAAACAGCCATAAAGCTGCTTGTTTGCTAGTAGATGTAACCTTTAGTTCTTTGATAACAAACAGATGGTTATGTGTACCTGTTACGTCAGGCTATATAGCAATATAAATAACAAAATACAGAGCCATAAAGAAGTACAACACAATCACAACAGAGTCTGAGGAACATGAAACAGTGAGTTATCAAGGGTTATCTTTCAACCACATTTAAATGTCATGTGATGTTGGTCAATATATTAAAAATGTCACCAACGGATAAGCAGCATTCATTTTTATCCTCAATTATTTAAGGGGACACTCCAGTCAATATGTGCACTTTAACGCATATGATAGGTGCTCATATTCATGTGGCGTCCCTCTTGCATATATATGGCAGGATTCTGCAGAATGCCCACATATGCATTTGGTTCTTTTCTCTACTACATTGGACCATGTAGGAGGCGGTGCACAACAACTCTGGAGCTGCAGCTTTTCCTAAAGGTAGATTGAATATTACAATACTTACTGCATACTTTTATATGTATTCTTTGCCCAGGATACTACCTGGGATACGTGAGTGGCCCTTTAACAACCAGTCATCATATTGAATATATTTGCCAAGCATACTGGGCATCTGGCAAACTGGGCAAATCCCTAGCTCGCTGACGGCGCAGAACACTTACTTAGACAGAAATGTGTAAAGAGTGTTGCATGCCTCTGATGCAGAAAGACTCATGTAAGTCATCAGCTGGTGGTTCTTAAGTGCCAGGGCCAATTTTAATCCCAAATCATGATAAGTACCCAGCACAAAATGTACTAAGAGGCAACCAAAGAAGTAACATAATAATACCATTTGTTAGAATCCCCAAGGGAACCATGTTGAAGTGACATGTTTTGTAAAATAATTTTTAAAAGGGCTTCGTGAAAACCCTAAATCAGTTATTTAAAACAAGTAATTTGCCACTACTCAAGTAAGGATCTATGCTATAGTATAATCGTAGCACTAAAATTGGGATCATTTGGGTTAAGTTTAAAAATGGATTATGATGCAGCATTTGAAAAGTGTTCCTATCATCATAGTAACCATTTGCTTGACCCAAACAACAAAACCATTACATATAAAAACCAAGTACCTTTCTTATATAGTGCATTTTATTCAACCAGTTGATCTGTAACTACTATATACAGTAATTGTCTCTTCTATCCTGGTCTAGCTCAGCGGATGGTGTGATTAGTTACCTACTAAGGTTTCTCTTAGGGATCCAGATATTTCATATTTGTGGTGCAAATATCGGAGGGTCTATGAAATGTTGTGTAGTTTAGATTCAGCCCCAACAATAGTCTGAATGCTAGTTCATAAGTAAAAAGGTGTCGTGCAAAACCATGTTCAAATGAATGCCCTGTTTGCAGGTAGATGTTGCCACGTCGGCCACTTTTTCAAGACATACATACTCAAATGTTACCGACCACTACAAGTAAAGTGTTGGCTAGTGGTGTGAGGGATGCATAACTCAGTTATTGATTCCCTTATAATTCTTCATTCCACATAATGCAGGAGGCAGCATTCTACATGTGTCTCTTAGGACATACGCAATGTACATGTCCAAAAAAACCCATGACATCCCTTATTCCAGGTATATAAATGAAGTATAAAAGCTCTTCATTCAATACTAAAGAGGGCTTTAAACCAGGGCTTACCATTAGCGGATGACTGAGCTACCAGGTCTATATTTTCAGAGGATGGAAGGTAAGAAATTGCCTTTGGCACTATGATAACGACTGTTGGAACCATTATTAAAAACTCTTATGGGGCCTGTCAGTGCCTACCTACAAAAATGTAAAAAAAAAATCTCGAAACAAAACTGTAACAATATTTACAAATATTCTTTGCAACTTATTATATTATTCTGAACCCTTAAACTTTTAACTAGAACCGAATCAACAGACACATTCCATTTTTACTACCAATGATTGATTACGTCATCTATCATTTTACGTGAAGATCTTTGAAGACCCCTGCAGTGGCAAAAGGGTTAAGGTCAAGTAAAGCATTTCCTACTATTGTCAATTCAACAGAGGCAAAGATCCCTCCTGTAATAATGGTCCCTCCCCAACCACCCACCCCTTTCCTTCTCTGTCTCTCTCACACTCTCTCTGTTCTTCTGGCTAATACTCTTACTCTCTCCGACTGAATAGTGGATCTTGTGATGTTTCAACTCTGTAGCTGAATAACATCATTTTATGTGGGTTTGAAAGCTTCAGGAGCTGCGTGTATTAGAACAGCACCGGTGAGTCTCTCTTCCATTATACAGATGCTCTGCTACATTTAAGTTATATGTTATACGTTGAATGATTGCTTGCATTCGTGCGGAAGACAAACAATAGCTAATTCATATACTTACTTAAACCATCAATAGACTCCTGAATACCTCTGCTTTGCATACTCAGAAACTTTGCCTTATCAGTTTATAAAGAATCTGACCTCATTTGCAAATAGGGTAAATGCCAAAAAAAAGTTAATTTAGTTCAAATTCTTTTCACTAAGTGCATTTCAGCAAGGGAATTTGTTTATTTTCTTGTAAATTATCTAGCTTTTTAGCAGTGTAACGGCTTTTTAGGAAATTGAATCTAACTATTCTTCAGCTGTGCTTAACAGTATTTACGTTAGAAAAAACTTTTAGTAATCAGTGTCATATGAGGAATTCCTGAAGAAAAAAAAAAAAGAAAGCTTGCAGTTCTAATTAGCACTTTATTATATTTCAGTTGTATTGTCGTATAACTATAAACCCTGCAGCACGGAAATGATTAAGTACGTAATGTCATCTGTGACACTGTGGTACAGGTTAACTATTGCCATCTAAAAGACAATGCAAAACATACCCGTTCAGGTCATGAGACAGTTAAAGTCTGTGATGTCTCCTCTCATAAACTAAAGGGACAGTTTACTGCCCCTGACATCCCGAGTAAAGAATAATGCATATTAAACTTCATAAATCAATAGCCAGTGCTGTTTTCCTCTGTGGTCCAGCGATTCTTGCCAGCGATTGGATGCTTGAAGCAGCCAATCGGTTGCATGAAACTGCTCTTATTGAAATCAAAGAGAGTGCTTTCCGCGCATGCACACAGGAGTCTGAACCCCCATCTGCAGCGATCGCAAAGCCGGCACTTAAGCTGACTGGAGGTAAGGGAGAAAGGGCACATACATATAGGAGGGTTCTGCAGAATCCCTCATGCATTTGCAATGGGAACATCACTAAAAATGTAAAGGGACCACCTATAATCATATACATTTGGTGCATATAAAGGCTGCATTGTGCATTTAACAGTTGTTCTAAAGGAAAATTCTCTCTACCTTTTCACTCATTTGCTTACCCAGTGCTCTCTAAATGGCTTAAAGAGGAGGGAATGAATTGTTGAATTATAAACACATAAGAGCTTTACCTGGTTACCTGGGATCTTTTGGAGTAATTTGTGTAGCGCTTAAGTCATTGCATCTGATGCAATGCACCTGGGTATTGGCTGGGCATGATGAGAGTCGGATTCCAAAGTAGCTAAGAGTGCTGAGGGTTGCCTTGTCTCTGTATATGTTGCACCTGCATCTATGAGAAGAACTGGATGAAGAGAGCTATACAATTATATTGGGATTTATTTGCAGTTACAGTGAGATCAATGCACTGAATTTGAATTAGCTAGGCAGTTTGCTGGGTCAACTTTTTTCTTCTTGCTGGAGGAACTCACCAGGGTTGGCCCTTAGTAATGTATAACAAACAGTAATACATGATTCTTTTCATTGCAACTCATCTACAATTCACTGTTTAGCTAATAAATCACAATAGGTTGTCGAGTGCGCTGAGGGAAATAATAAAGATTTCCATCACCCACTATATTTTACTGGCTCATGAGCATCTTTGTACCTTTGAGGATGCTAACAGAGCTTTTGCGTTTGGGTGGTAGTACCAAAACTAAGGATCTCACATTCTTAACTATAGTCACTGTTCTTAAGGTCCTTCATGCAGGAATCACCGTAGGAGAGATATGTTTCTTAGGGGGAAAGCAGTGATTAATGATAACATCACTAAAATACGCTAATGGAATACAACTGCTTTCTAAACCGCGTACATGTTCCAAAAATGTAAAGCTAATGATAGACTCTCAGTCAAATAAATAGCCAACATAAAGTCTTCATGATGCAAGGCAATCCTCGGTAGATTTTTGTAAGCAACCTAAAAGGCACAGATATATTTTGCCCCCTGTCTAATGCATTGGGCCAGTGACGTATCCTGACCTTAGGTTGGCTACAACTGGGGCGGCAGTAAAAATGGTGTCGGGCCTAGGGCAGCACTAAAGGTACATACATCGCTGCATTGGGCAATTGTATTGTAAGTTTTTATTGGCCTTTAACCACAAAGGTGTATTTAGGCCTAAGCTGACTAGCATTGCTCATGGGGCATTAAGTAAACGTAAGATAGGGTCTTCAGTAGACCACAATCTTAAAAAGTTAGAATGAAGATTGTTTTTTCACTATTGACATTCCGAATCTTGGAGTTTTTACAATAGTGACAATGTATTTTTAACATGTATCTGACATGAGACGTTTGCATTTTTTTGTGCTAAAGCAGGAGTTTGCAGGAAAGTTTCTAGTAGAATCCAGTTTCAACACAGTGACTTTGTTATGTATAATGAACGGCTAACTGACAAGTTTTTCCTGAGGAAGGTTTTAGATAATAGTGTGTCTTCTGCAGATCCATCAAATAGTAAGAGAATAATCTAGCTTTGAAATGAAACTTGCATTGCAACCTGTTTAATATAATATTTATATGGTCATTCATGTTTTATATTTTCTGTGTGAAGTGACTTTTTAAGACAAGTCATTGATTGAACCATGCATTATACAGGGCCAACCAAGCTGTTCTTTTAGGAGCAGGCATGGGCGTAGGAAACAGGGGGGCCCGGGGGAACAGATCCCCCAGTAAATCATGCGGGGGGACCGATAATGAAGAAATCCCCCCAGGGCCATAGGAATCCCCCCAATCAAAACACCGTAGGGCAACCAAGCGGAGGAGAGGGGAGGCGAGCGGTCGCTTGTGAAGGAGTTTTCAACATCCGCTCGGCACCCCTCTGTCTCTTCTGATCCCTGGCGCCACCCGCCTCAGCGCTGCCCTGAATACAGTGGGGGGAGTGCTAGGCCTCTGTCCTAGTGCCGACGCTTCACGCAGAGCCCCGGAATATGGCCGGCACTCAGCAGTGAAGCTGCACGCACTGCAGCAGAGCAGCGAGTCAGAGGCCTCACGCTCCCACCACAGGACTTCAGCAGGTAAGTGAACTACAAAGGGGTGGGTAGGGAGA
The DNA here is from genome assembly GCA_009364415.1 of Spea multiplicata. Taxonomy (NCBI): domain Eukaryota; kingdom Metazoa; phylum Chordata; class Amphibia; order Anura; family Pelobatidae; genus Spea; species Spea multiplicata. The sequence goes on along the minus strand of VKOC01046770.1, from coordinate 43,961 downwards.
GGGTGGATAGTGAGAGGTGGTAGATAGATGGGGTAGATAGTGAGAGGGAGTGATAGGGGTAGATAGTGAGAAAGGGGGGGGTAGAAAGTAAGAAAGGGGGTAGTATGAATATTGAAATAAAGAGTGAGAATTAGAGAGAATTAATGAATTAATATGTGGATGAATTGTGTGAATGAGTGAAATAATTAATGTGTGGATGAATTGCTTGACTGATTTGTAAGAATGCATTTTCTTGGGGACCAAGATTCCATAGACAGGGACAAAGATGGCTCATGCTGGGCTGTTTAGGGACAAAGTTGGCTCACTCTACACTGTAATCTGTTTGTGTAATCTGGGTGCTGGTCAAATTCTATTTGGGGAAAATGAATGCCAGGGCTGGCCTTTGGGGTGTGTGACCTGTGATATATGGCTGTAATTTAGGGGTTTTTATCTATACCTTTAATGAGTTTTTTTATGTGAATTCTAGTTGATTTATACCTGCAAAGATGGGTTCATGTGTTATTCTGTTGAACTGTATCTGCTATGCTATGTTTCCATACAGTATTTATGTATACCTGCAAATTTCGGTTTGTATGTCTTATTTAGTTGATCAATACCTGCAATGCTGTTTCATGTGTTGTTTATTTGATCTATACATCCAGTGCTGAGTTTACATGTGATTTCCAGTTGATCTATACCTGCAATGCTGGGTTTGTGTGTTCTGTTGATCTATATCTGCTATGCTCTGTTTCCATATATTATTATTGTACCTGCAAATACAGGCTTTTTATGTCTTATTCAGTTGATCTATACCTGCAGTGCTGTTTAAATGTGTTGTTTATTTGATCTATACCTGAACTACAGGGAGAAGTAAAAGAGAGGTATGTCTTAGTGAATAAGGGGACAAGGGGACTCTGGGGATGATTACTGGGGAGAGGACCTCTCAATGTCACCGTAGGGTGCACCGACTCTCACAGTCTTCCCCTAATCTGCAGTCAGTACAGCAAATATATTTTTTAGGTGTGGGAGCGGAGTGATTGCATGCTAGGGAGCGTGGAGGCGGGCCCAAGGAAATGCTTGCCTAGTGTCCAATTTTTCAATATTTAAAAAACATTTTTGTTACAAAGATTAGCTGTTTCTAATGTATTAAACTAATGTATTAAACGTACATTATTTTTACCAGTGTTTTTATATATTATGGTATATGGAGAAAGTGGGGTAGGGGATAGTGTAGGGCAGCACTTTATCTGGGGTGGTCAGCAATATGTAAACATTATACATGTCCTGGAAAACATGGCTGATGTAGTGGTAATAATCTATATGAAGCCACTGGGCATCAGCCAGCCGGGCATTTGCCAAATGGCTAGTCTGCGCCTGGATGTGGATCAAAGGGGTTTAGGATTTAACATTTGAGACATAAGAACGCTTGTGTTAGTAACATGAATATGATAGGACAGGCTTTAAGTTGTTTTTATCAGGTTTATCATTATAGCTTTCCTTGAGTGCAACAAACTGTTATATTTTCCAATCATGCATCTGTAACCCATAAACATGCCTTGTCCAATGTTTATATGTATATCATAAATCACAGGACTGGTGTCTGCAAGGAAATCATTTCTGAGCATGTTAGCCAATATGTTACATTTCAGAATACAAATAAGAATCAAGTGATCCCTTCCACCCAACCAAAACCTTCAGTACAACCGATTTTCTCCAGGGTGTACAAACAAGATGATACAGTCCTCCACTCAAATCTTGACAGGGGGCTTTATCAAGGCAAAGTTATAATGAACATCAATGGGAACCAGATGTTTTGAAAGCTACACAGCAGGAGGTCATGAGTTACATCAAGCTTATAGAGTGTTCCTTCATTCTGAGTTTCAATGAGCCATAGCTAGAAGCTAAAACAAACTTTCTTGTTCTTCAGAATTAAAACTAAAACACTCTATTCCATTTGTCTCCATTAACAAAGTTAATTCATGTAATCATTAGGAGAAGGGCAAAATTACAATTAATAAAAAATCTGGTTTATTTTGAATAGTTCAATATTAGCACACAAAAAGATTGCCAATTTGTGTCTGTAGAATGACCAGTTCCATCATCAATTCAACAAAATAACATGAGTTACTTACAGAAGTTAGCAGAAATGTTATTTTACACCACTGCTACATTAGCCAGTTTAATATAAATTTGGCCCATTTTTGGATAACCTATTAAAAGATGTTGAAAGGCTTAGGGGAATTTAAACATGCATGGGATAGCATATGGCTATTCTGAATGTAAGATGAGGCCAAGGACTAATTAGAGTTTGAGTCTTTATATCAGGAAAAGCAGACAGACTAGATGGTCCGAATGGTTCGTAACTGCTGCCAAGTTCTATATTTATACAAAATATAAATCATACGAGAGGGGTTTTGTATGTAGCCAAAATGATTAATTGGTAGCCTCTCTTGCAGCTCAAAGCTACATAATCACCTATTTTAGAAAATAAGATAATATGAACAGAGAACGATAAGAGCAGATAATAAGATATGGTAGAAATGACCCTGACTTGGTAATACCGATGAGAACTAATATGTAGCCATTGTGAAATTACGTGTGCAAGATACAGATACCGTTACCTGTAAACACGTGTTAATCCAACAAAACTATATAAAATACATTCAAATACAACTTATATTTGTTGGGGGCAGTCTCTAACTAATGTTTAATGACTCTACTTTAAGCTACTATTTAAAAAACAAAGCATTAAATCTCATATATATCTTTTGCTGTTCCCATGCTGATTGCAGTAATCATTCATTTTCCTTAGATTTAGACATACAGCTGGGGTATGGTGATTATAGAACTCTGTGAATGTGGATTTGAAACAAACCTGGTAAAAAGATATTTGGAGTTGGCTGTCAAGATGTTGATTAAATATATATAAAAAAATTCAGTAGAGCAGTGGAGTAGATGGAGTGGATTTTAGCTGTATATGCTAAAATGGTGTCCACGAGCTTCAATAAATAGTTAGAAAAAGTTAAAAAAGGTCCAACAAGACCAATTCATACCTATTTTTTATATGAATATGCATGAACGAAAGGACTGGCATCCTGACTTACCAATACGCTTAACACATGAACACCAATACTTATCAGCTGATCCAGTAAACTGAATACACACCCTTAAGCCAACTCCTAAAGGTCAATAAATCCATCTGTAATCTATAAAGTCCTTTAACATTAGTACAGAATGTACTATAATCTTGAAGACAAAAATCCCCCAAAATGATCTTCTGCATCCCGCCACCCTTATGTTGTTCTCTAAATCTAATGTTTCGAATGTTCCTTAATATTAATTGTGGTTTTCAATTGCGGGTTTTTTTTGTCTGCAAAAAAAAGAGATGAAGCCCCTAAACAACAGATGCTTATGAAGGTACTTTGTAAGTCATTTAATGTGCACTCTTCAAACCTTATAAAAAAGAGAACTTACCTTAAGGAGACGGTGCAGCTCCACAGCTGCAGTATCCCACCTCCTCCTTCGTACAAAGATGAATTCCACTGAATGGATGCTTGACACCAATTTATTCCAAATTGAAGATAACAAAATATCATATCTAGTAGAGCCACATGGCAGAGGTCCTCAGAATTAGCATCTGGCCCCTTAACCTGATTTCTGGCATAATATGCAGCCCTATGCATAACTTGCCACACTAAATGCTGTATTCAGTTTTATATTATAAAACCGGAATCATTAAATACTTGCTCCACCATAGACAGCATTTATTTTACTTATACCGCCGTTTCAGGGGTACGAGATACATATTCTTAGTTTTAGTAAGCACACCAACGCTTCCTTTAATAAACTTTGTATTGCAGATCTGCTATGTGAAATACACCAGCTCCATCCCAAATGTAATTGAATCAAATACAGACTCCATCTCTTGTATACAAAACAGCATCCAATTCCTGTTGTTTACCAGTTTCTTCGTGGTCTGTTTCCTGTTTTATAAAACACACTATTCATCTCCTGTTGTCCTGTATACAGTATTTACTTTGTGCTGAAGCAAATGGCGAGTTAATCAGAGACATGTTAAGATTTGCCCCGCGGCAACACTATCACAATATATGAAATAATGTTTGCACTTTATAACAACAAACTCATACCTCTATACATATATCTTTGCATAATACTTTTTCATATACACTGGGCCACCCCGGGAATCCTATTTGCCCAGGAAGGGTGCTGCCAGATTCCACTACCTTCTGTAGAATGCCAGAGTGGTGCGCATCACACCAGGGGGCAATGGGGTTATTGTTCCTATTTGTATCCACCCAGAGTTTACTCTTCCAGCTACACATATAAAGAACAATGAATTCTTTCTGCTGTAAATATTAAAGGCCCAAGTAGTCATTATTGCTGCATGTACGGCACTGAGTGAGCTTTTAGCAAAATGTCCTTGCCAAGCTATGTTCAAAATAATGTTCAATAAATATGCACAATACCTTAATGGATACATTTTGCAAGCGAGTCCACAAGGAAAAAAAAGGACTAGGTGCCCTGGGCACACCATTACCTAGGGGTCCTTCTGGAAAGACCATAGGTTCCAATAGAACCTGTACCATTACTACCAGCTTTCCCAACTAGAGCATGACCCTCCAGGGAACATAAATTGTATGTTGGCACTTGTTGGAAGATTTCTTCTCCCATTTGAGAACTCTGAAATACCCATTGTCCCAAGCTTTGCAGAAACGTGGTTGCAGACGGTTTGGCCAAAGCTTAGTTGTGTGTTTATGGTTATTTATTTCATTATGACATGCCATGTGTATATAAAAATCTCATTTAACTCATTTGTTTCTAGTGACACTGATGTTCCACCGCATTTATGTTGTAAAAAAAGAAAAAGAAGTACTAACGCCAATGTTATGCTGAAAAAAAAGTAACAGAAAAACATAGCACATAGTGGTCTGGGTGGTTAAGCTGTGACTGCAGTTCGTCCAGCTGTTTCCAGAGGTTTAATTTTGTGCAGCTGGGGTGACCTCACCACTCTTGGAATCCCTTGAGGACCAGAAAACCATATTCAACTAACCCAGAGCCAGCAACTAGAAATACGTAAATGGGACAGAATCTTACACAGATTTCCCAGCCTTTCATCTGCACCCTTACAATCATCTCCCCGAGGTGTATAATACTGCGCAAGTTATCCATGATAACCCATGTTGTGCTAATGTCTATATAACAGGGATGGGCAGATGTTCGTATAAACGGGCAATAGAGAGACTTTTAGTGAGTTGCCACAAATGACATATTTCTGTAATGCTAATCTGGAAAAACTCAGATTGGCATTTTATTTCATTTCATCCTACGTATTTGTAAAAAGTCCCTAAACGATGAATGTGTCTGGTTGGGAGTGGTTTTCACACAATACAGTTATTTCCTTGCTAGCTAAGAAACAAGATACTTATTTCAGTTGTTGGAGGTGTACTTGATAATCACCTGGAGATCACGTCATCTCGGTGCATTAAACAGGACTAACCAAGTCTCTCTAACACTAAATGCTCATCAGATTTGATCCCACCTAATGCATAGTTAATTCGATGAGCTGGTATCTACTATCTGCAAATTCCCAGATTAGTGAATTAACCCCTCATCACTCTCATGTTCTCCATGGTCTATGAAACATTATGGTTTTTTCTCAGCAATATTTGCCTGTTTGGAGAGAGTATCTTTATATGTATTATATACATATTATTATGTATAATATATATATATATCAGAGACAAGAGGTTTCCCTTATAACCGGTTGATCAACAGTGTTGTGTAAAGATTACAGTAGTGATTTGGTCTGTTTAAGCATCTAATCCCATCCTAAGTAAATATCACGCCCCTACACATACAATATTTGCTAAAGAGGGGAACAACTGCAGTTGCCCAAATTTTTCTGAATCCCTTAAATATACTAGTGGCTAAACCACGCAATCTTTACCATATGGGATTAGTTACTCGGGATAAGTTTAAACAAATGAATGTGAACCCAAGTACAAAAACTTAGAAGGGCTCCTCCTATGGGATACAGAAAAGGTGGGATTCTAACACATATGTATTTAGTGGGTTTATTCCCTGTACTGAACTGTAAAAAGGAGAATTTGAATTAATCCGGAGACTTTCATAGACATTTTTTTCTTTGCACAAGTAGATTTAAGATGCATAAATGTCATATTAAATAAAAGAAAACATCACTTAGTGGAGCTATACCTCTTCATTCAAATATTTGTGGTTCCATTGGGTTCTCTATATAGTCTTAGGGATAGCAGATACATAAAACTTGGCTCTCCTTTAAATATATAAAAATCCTTTGCTGTATTTATGACTAGCCCTGATGCTTCAGCTAATGGCCATTGTATAGTAGTGTCAGTTTTCTTTTGAGAATGTATAGAAAAGTCAGTTCTTGTTATAAAATATTATTTAGCCAGTACATATATATACCGTATTTGCCCGGATATAGGCCGCACTTTTTTCACCCACTATAGGCCTTTAAAGTGTGGGTGCGGCCTATATTCGGGGTTTAGCACAAGGATGCTGGCGGCGGAGGTTGTCTGCGCTCATCTCACAGACGTCCACTGGCCGGCCACGCTAGGCACCAGCGAGTCTGGGGATGCATTGGTAAGTCGGGGGTCATATCATAAATCATATCTGGGGGGTCAGAGTGGCATATCCGGGGGCATAAAGCATATCAGGGGTTATAAATCTTAGATCTTACTATCTAAGTAAGGTGCCTTATGAATTAAGGGGGGGGGCTTAAAATGGCTATTGGTTTTCTGTTCGTATATAACATATGCTGACAAACCGTTAGATACCAGAAATGTTAAAATACATGTATTCCCGTTCATTAGATAAAATACTGTTTTACCATTCCACTAATGTGTATTTTTTCTTTAAAAATATCTTTTTTCTTTAAAATAGCACCAAAGTTTAAGGGTGTGGCCTATAATCGGGTGCGGCCTATGATCGAGCAGATACGGTATATATAAACACATAATATATATATATATATAATGGTTTATTCAGTGAGGAAAGTTATCTTACCTTCTTTTCTCAATCAAACAAGTGAATACTGTAGGTAGTTTAAATGAATGAATCTAGTTACACTAAAAGCTGTAACAGCTACAGCTCCCCATTAAGACTGGCAACTACTGAATATGATGCACATTGGCAATGAACCTTACAAAAATATGCCAAGGGACAGGTCTGACTAGCCCATTTGCAGAGCCAGGTGCACATATTACGTGACCCCGTGGTAATAAGTTTTTAACAACCATGAAGACAGGCAAGGCAAGTGTGAGTGTGTGTGTGTGTTTTAATTATGGGGGCACTGAGCTTTACTTGCCCTACAAGAGTCGAAGATACCAGCCCTCTTCTTACTATGCCTTCTGGTTTTCGATTACAGTTAAGCATATTTTCACAGCAATCCTTCTAAATTCATGCACAAAATAAAAATGTTACAAGTCTGTTCAGTTTTGTTCATTCCCTTGGCAGGAAAACATTGAATATTTTTTTCTTATGATGGCCAAGGGCTCCGTTACACAGTGTCAGAGAGCAGTTACGTCACTTGTCACAGTTTCCGCTAGACTCCTGTGTCGTTTTCCAAATCCCCGTGCTCACATCATTAACTGTGGAATACGGCTTGGTATCCTATGGCTGACCATAATGGGAGTTGTAGGCAACAGTCCCTGTTACCAGCTGGTACCAGACGTTGCCAATTTCTGCTAGGAACACAGCCACGCATATGTCACATTTTACACCTTATTTTAAAAAAAGACACCCTAGGGATGGAAAGTTTAACCAAGACCTTCATTTTGGCAGTGGTAGAAAATGACACAGGTACTTAAAGCAGATCTGCCAGTTTTCCCAAATATTACATTTTACAGTTTGGTACATTAAATAAATCTTAGTGATACTGTTTAGAGATTATGAAAAACAATGTATGTATGTGTTGGAAACGTGTATGATTATTCCTTCTCATTAACTCCTTAAGTCACAGAAGTATTTTATGCTAGAGGACTCTTTTTGTTCTGCACCCATAATTTAATAATTTTACATTAATTAGTTTTCTTTGATGATTTTACTTAGTACCACCTTTTGCCACATGTTTGAGCTTTTAAAAGTATATTTTTCTAAATGAGGATGACTGTTCCTTTAGGAGAACTATTGAAATCTAATTACAGAGCATAAAGATGATTAAATGATGAAATATGCGATGATTTGTAATATGTATGTCCTGTGCAAATGTTACAATTAGTCAGGCACCGTGTTTATCCTTTGTCCTTTAATGTAAGTTTAACTTACCATTCCTGTGCTATACTGAAAATGTGCAAGCATGCACTAATTCAGCACTTCTCAGAAAAGGGTAAATTCCAGAAAAGACTGCTGAGTTAAGTCTTATTCTGCACATACAATTAATTTATATGGTTATGTAGCTATACATTAACCCCAATACTAATTGAAAGGAAGGTGAATAATTTGTCTGGTTGTAATAGGGCAAGAGGTGGATGCGCATGGAAAGACAGAGTACAGTATTTTTTTCCAAGTTAGAATAATTAGCTTAAGTCTATCTTTTGAAGAACTAGTTTTTACAATGTGGGGTATGCGCTGGACAATGTGCAGGCGGGAGATGGGTTCAGAAGTACAAGGACTAAAAAATAAATAAAAGCAGTTTTGCCATAGCTTGTAATAAATCCCATAATGACATTTCACAAACCAATAAATCATTTTTGGGTGAATTTGTGATTTTAATGTTACCCAATCCTTTATTTTGAATAGCTTTACAAAGTATACGAACAATGTATTGTTTTCTTTATCAGTTACCCATTCAGCATTAAGAATTTTATTGTATCTCACAGTAATCCTTTATGTGTTGTGCTACCAAAAATGTCTGCTGATGATCCTACCTGGAAATTCTATGGATCGATCCTGAAGACTTCATGTATGACAGTCGATATCTGGGTCTTTGGGTAGCCTTTTGATTTCAGGTGAGGAGGAGTTACATTTAGCTCCATCTACACAATGTCTCATTATGTAGACTATACCTTTGCCATTTGTGGCCATCGGTACTACGGTTGACAGGTATTTATAACTAGGATGTCTGAGAATTTCCTAGAACTTTATTAATTTTAAAAATAATAATCATGTCACAAAGGCCTTCCAGATTACTGAATAATAATTTGTATTATTTATATATAATTTGTAATTTGTAAGGTTTACATTTGCATATTCAAAATATATGTTACTTGCCATTTCAGAATCTTACTTAAAGTAATGCACTGAGTACATGGCATAAAAAGAGCCAAGCATTGGTGTAGAAGGAGGCCTCATCTCCCTGAGTTTATGGCTTGCTCCTTGTTCCCGATTTCCACTCCTGCCGTTCTGTTAAAGGAATAATTACTAAAATCCCTCAGATCCTGTTTATACAGCTCTCTGCTAACAATGTTATCACATGAAATAATAACTGGCTTCTTACTAGATTCCAATAATAGCACTCAAGCTAGCACAGCTGTTGGCTGTTAGTCAAGAAACATGGCTTCTCACACAAAAACATATTTTCCTTATTGTACTCGGATAATGAGAAAACTGAGCACTCATCAAAACAAAACTGAAAAAAAAAACATTGTAATGCATATTTTGGAACGATACATATTTCCAATTTATTGCAGGATGACTATAATGTTCTTCTAATCAGGGACCATTTGAAAAGAACACTCTAGTCCACAAAATTGTATTTGTATGTAGTAATTTAGTTATTGGAGATAGAAAATGGAACTTCTGTCTCATCTATCTCATTCCTCAGCTGCCTCTACTGACACTAAGAAGCTTTTGTATGCACACTTCTGATCTTCATGATCAGTAGTGCTCCCATTGAAATCAACCCCTACCAAAGCACTACAATTCCATCTAGAAATGAAAGGGTTAAGGGTAATCCACTCGTTAAGGTCATAAGACATTCTTGCTTTTAAGGATACTAATCAGCACATTACTAAGTAACCTTTATGGTCCACAAGGGTTTTAAGGGATTTCCTGGTTACATTTTATGCTATAAGAGCTTGCAGTCCTGTGTTTTAGGATTTCCTTCAGCGCCATTAATTAATTAAGGCTCAACAGCATAGACAGCAATGATAATTTACCTTTATTGCGTTGACATCTTGTTTGGCTGGTTTAGCAACCCCCAATTTTAATATGGGGTTTCAGCATGAGTTTCCTCACCACAGGGAAATCCTCATCCCATGCAGGTACCCATAATTATGGGCTTTCCTTTAAAAGAGAGACATGCAGCAAATCTGGGGTTTACCACTGTAATGTACTACAACGATTTATTCTGTCAGCTCTTTCATACCTAGACATTAACACTATCAATTCCCCAAACTAATCATTGAAACATAGGCATTTACCCTTTCAATAATAGGCATAAAAACTCATGGGTTTAGATGTAGCTTGGTAATTCTTCCGAAGTTATGCATTTGATGAAAACATAAAATATCTTTATTGACAGTGTTCAAAGGCTTTTAGTGGGAATTGAATAAAAAAGATATATTTACACGAAAGAGCCCTGAGGGAAAGTCTACACAGCAAGAGGTCAGCAGTTGAAATGGAGGGATAAAAGTAGTCTGTGAAGGAAGGTCAACTTCTGTCACCTCCTTGGAGACAGAGACATGGAGACAGCTGAGGACCTAAAGACTACACAGTGGGCACAAGTCTGAGCATGTTCATACAAACAGTCTTCCTACCTCTTGGTACCACATATCTAGCATGGCAAGTGCTTATTTTCCCAGATGAATATTGCTATGGTTGTACTATGGGGATATAGAATCAATATGCATAGATGTTATTTATAATGATAAATAACAGCATTGGCATTAAGGGAAACACATCCATTTAAAGGCGAAATGGGCGAGTGGCGGGGCATGTCGAGACCCAGCTCCCGAGACCCGGAGGATCCGGGTGTTGACACGGAGAACCGGAGAAGCGGTGCTTCACCCGTAGATCTCCGAGTCAAACATGGAGAGTCCCCACGTATGCTGATATCAAGTCCTAAATGTGTCCAGCTAAAACAGGATAGCTTGCTTTCACTGAGGAATCCAGGAAGGAGCTTCCCTGTGAAACGTGTTAAATAATGCTTTGATTTTTCTGGGTTAAGCCAAGTGTCTAACTTGGCAGCTAAAACTGAGGCTTAATTAACAGAACAGACATTGTCCCTGTAGGAAAATGTCAACCGCCACTTAAGGAACAAGCAAATAATTTGTAATCTGGAGCAAATTAATGCGGAAGACGGCCATAAACATATTGTACGTTGTGTAAAATAATGTTTCCTTGGTTTCCTGTAATTGTTGTTGTGTTCTTACTAGACACCTCAAGTGAGATAAATCTTAAATGTGTATGTTAACCTTTGCTTTCCAAGAAATGTAGGAAGTGTTTTGTTATTTTTTGGGGAAAAAAAAAATATATATATATACACATATTAATGGCAGTCACATCCATTATCCTGGACTGATTTAAGACAGTTCCAGTACCACGTGCACCAAAGAGTCTTAGACTGTCCAATGCCATCAGCCATCTTTAGGACATGCCTCCCCAAGCCCATAAGGCAAACTCCTGAATCACAAACTCATATAAACAGTGGCCAAGAAGAACACTGACAAGAGACCAGCGAGAAACACAGACAGGATAGAACAACCTGACCGTACAACTGACCCGTCTAAGCCAAACTGAGGGGTGGGAAAAATTCTCCCTCTGCGGTTGCTTCACCTCCCTCTTACCCCTTTGAGCCTGCAACAATGTTGTAAGGCTCATCCAATGAAAAAGAGGATGCTGAAAATACTTTTAGGCAGCAGTCATGCTCCCCTTCCTTATTGGTCCAGGGGGCTCCTATAGCATTAAAATTGATAATACACAAATTAACAATAATGTTAACACATTAAGATATAACGGTACAGAAGCAGAAGACGGCCCTGCTGTTGTGAGCTTACAATCTTTTAGGAATCAATACATTGCCTGAGTTGTAAATGCATTAGCTATGGAATATGATAGTATATAAATCAGTAAAATAATAATTAGAAAAGGCTTCAGGACATTTGCAATATACAATATAGTCTTGACAGGACTTACAATACATTAGGAAACATTAATTATTTATGTCACATCCCAAAATGCAGGCATGCCAAATGAAAGTTATTACGGCTTCTGTCTGGCTGACTCTATCCCCTTGAGAATTGCAATTTTAATGTTGATCAATAGACAAATGAATATACTGGGATGGGCAATAGGGGGCCCTGGCACTTAAGGCTTAAGGGTGTGTGACGTCTGGATATGCTTTTTTATGCCTGTGTAGCATGCAGCCAGGCATATCCAGCCATTGGCCATAGGCAGATCAGGCGAGTGTGTGGCATTTTTTTCGGCCGAAGGCCCACCAGCCATGTAGCCTGTCTGACAGTCTGGGCCTGAATATACTGTATTAGCCATGGTTTAACATAGGCATGCAATGTAATGCTTTGCATTGGTATAACTTGTGATATGTTCTTTAGTTAGGCTCTGTGGTGCTGAAAGACATTTCCCAACAAAAAAATCCAGCCTTTGACGACCATCGTGAGTCCTTGTTTTCACAAATGATTGCATGAGCTAGATCTCAGTAAAGTCGACAAATCCACTCCTAATGGGAGAAGATCACTTTAAAAAACAATCTCCTTACTATTATAAAACAAGGTACAGTAATACTGCTAATGCATCTGAGAACCACTGAATTCAAAAATACTGTGTATCCTCGTGAAGGATAATATTTTTTTAGAAGAGGTTAATACAGGGTTAACCCAGTAACAGTACACAGTAGCTTTGGTGCCAGGATTTTTAAGGCCCATACGAGCAATTTTTTTTGCTTGCCGGCAGGGGCCTCCTCTGAGGAGCTCCTTGTCGGGGACCAATAGAGTCGCTTGCACTGACCTTTAATTCTTGATGCTGAAATATGGCCTGGGGAGGGAACAGGAACGACTCTATTGGTCGGCAGGGGCCTGCTCTAGCATCAACCAATGAAGGGCAGCGATCCTACGGATACCAGCTCCAGTTAACCCCTGCGGTTCTACGTAGACAAGGTAGGCTAGAGGCTGAAGGGACCAGGGAGATAGGGTGACCACATGTCCCGAATTGCCAGAGGCCTCGAGCTCCCACCACAGGACTTCTGCAAGGCAAGTGAGTAGAAGGGGGGTAGAAGGAGGGTAGATAGTGAGAAGGGAGGGAGAGGGGGTAGATAGAGAGAAGGGAGGAAGAGGGGATAGATAGTGAGAAGGGAGGGAGACGGGGTAGATAGTGAGAAAGGGGAGGTGGTAGATATTGAGAAGGGGGGGGTAGATAGTTTATCCTAGAACTATGTGTTTTCATATGCATCTTATTTATGACTTGTTTGTTCTTCAAATATACTTTATACATGCATGGTTTGTCCCTGTTCTGAACAAAAATTGTGGTTGTGTCCCCACGTATGTTTTTTATTGAAGCCTTGAAGTTCAGTGGCTCAGCTGTGGAGAAAATAAAGTGTTCAAGGTACCAAAGTGCCATAAGGCTACAGTCGCCACCAGCCCCTTCTTGTTTTCTGAAAGGAATATGCGGCCTCTGCCTTTCCTTCCCAGCCAGGAAGGCCTGCAGGAGGGCTGGACTTTCTTGGCCCCTCCCCGCAAGGGTAAGGAACAGTAGAATCACGTTAGAGAGAGCGGGCCGCCCAAAGGCTGCCTATCTCTTCCTTCACCAGAAAACCAATACCTTTAAAGGGGACCTGGCTCCACCATTTGTGGTATACAATTTGTATCGTAGTTTTGGTATACGATACAAATTATAGATACATTCCTTGTACCACTTGTGCCAATTGTGTGAAAAACTAAATAAAAGAGCTGCTCCTCATGGAAGCCCCATGTCTGAGACAGAAATGTAATGTATGCATTGCACACCTTGCTCAAAAAGGCTGGGGCTAGTGATCCAGAAGTGATCACCACGCCTACTAACGTGTTCAAAAAACATAAAAGTTGGTGTGCTTACCTTGCACACCACAAAAAATTGAACATGCTACCTGCCTGAATCATAGCTTAGTAGCCTCTGAAGAACCTTGGGTCTCCAAGATACCCAGCCTCAAGGCCAGAGAACCAAGCTTTCCCTTTCTCACAGGTTCACACTTGATCTTAGCTAAAAGGAAGAGCTTGTGATATATGCACAAAAATGGCACCATGAAATATGGGGCTTGTATTCAGTTATTTCAATGGTTGTTTTTCCCCAGCAAAGCCCTGAAAAGACCTGGCAGTCAACCTGGAATGACCTTGCTGAAAATTAGTCCTGATGTTATTTTAGTTAACTGATTATCCCACATTAATTAATCTTCACGTTAATTTATTCCGCCCTTTTGTGGATGCTAAATTATATATATATATTCATATAAGGCAAGCTGTTGGGTTGTACAAGGGACCCCTCCAATGTATTATTATATATGTACATACTAAAAAAAAAAAGAAGCTGGCACCTGTAAATTTATTCATACCATATGCCCCATATAACTTCAGATATTAGTATTTTTTACTGCAATTTAATGGGTAATCACACTGGTGTATATGTGCACCATGAAGGCTTATATGAGTTACACTCCTCCTAGAATTTAAATTGCTTCTTTGTCTCTTAAATAAGTATCTGTGTGAACTGGGAAACTTGATCCTTCGGCGTTAAGGCTGAGGATGCATTGCTTTTGTGACAGGTCCACTTGGGCACTCTGATTGGAAGGGAAGTGCAGTGATTACACCAGGAGCCTTCTTATTTTTCCCGATTGGGAGGAGATGGATACATTTTGTAAAGGGGATAGTACGTTTTAATTTTTTCCTTATGTACACTGTACTTTTTCGATCTGTGCACGTATGTGGTTTGATCACGTTTTTTAATCACTTTTGCATGCACTGGAAGCCAGATCCCTGATCTTGCTGTTTCCTTTGGGGTGGTGGAGCCTCTCCATGAAGTGGGGATTCAAGTGGATCCCCACTTTGGGGGAGGATGATTAAAAAGATCTAGCCCTCCTGCAGGCCTTTTGGGTGGGAAGGGAAAGAAGTGGACACATATGCCCTTTGGAGAATGTGGCTCCAGAAGATGAAGATTAGGAGCCCTGTGGGCCACTGTGGTATTAGAACAATCACTTGCTTTACTGATAAAAGAAAAGCCATGGGCTTCGGCCATTAAGTCACAGATAGCTCCTAGAATCGAAAGATGCGTATGCCTCTTCTAGGTCATTGGGCCAAATTTGATAGCTGAAACAAAATCATATAATGAAGCAACTGGCAGTGCACTAGTTAATACTTTTAGAAGAAAGTTTAAATCCCTCTCCTGTACTGTGGGAAAGATGTTGTAAGCTTAGAGAGAAGGGAGTGGTGGGATTGGATTTAATTACCGTTCCCAGAAATCCTTCCAGATAGACTGATGATTATTAAATGCAGAATGAATTAGTGATCAGCCCTTGGGTGTGTGAGAGAGGTGTTTGGACACAGCTTGCATCTTAGCCCTCTCTAATGCCAGGGCATCTTTTTTCAGTGTGTTAACCTTCTCATTTTACACACTTGCTGAAAACCAGCCACATGCAGCTTTGCCCTCAAATACTTGGAAATGCATTGCTTACCCCACTTGGGTTTAAAAATGTAATAAAATCTAAAATAACAGAGATTGTTATCTAAATCAGTGAAAATAAATTACATCATTGCTATTTGCAAACTGATTTTATTTGGCTTTTACTGTTCAAGTAAGTGAATGTGCTGTGGAACCTGTCCAGTATAGCAAACCACACTGTCAAACTATGATGTTAAACTATGGTAAATGCTAACTTGCACAAGTTGGACTATAATCAAATAATAATCTGTGGCGGTACTGAGGCACCTGGGTAGTAGGTAGCGATAAAATTATTATTTTTTTATGTTAAAATAAATTTATATTGAAAAAAGTAGTCTTAACTTCCCTCATCCAACAGGACCAGGCATGTAGGGAGGGGGGGAGGCACAGATAGGCTCCATGCCTATCCAAAGAGTTAATCATCCCAATGGGCATTGTTAGGTGAAGGGGGCAATCTTTGACCCGCCTTGGTTAATGGGGTGAACGAAGGACCCATGTTGTAATGTGAGTTTGAAAGATTTTTTAATTGTAATCCACTTCTATATTAGTGAAAATGACTTTTTAGTGAATAGAGTTTTTTTGTATTAGGCAGACCCAGTAGCACTTTGTGACTTCAATTATTATTGGAATTTGGTGTGGGTTCATTGTAATCATAGCATCATGAGTGTGTAAAAACCTCCAGACACCTAAATCATGGATATATACCTCTTCCATCACAAATCGCATATAAAGATATAGTATCACAAAGCTAGAAGCCCTGTTGTCAGTGTATAATTTCTAAATGTTGTATCATTCATCATATCTTGCTTTTTGCAATCAATATAACTTTTAGATGGAAAAAGCTACTGAGTGGCAAAAAGAAAATGAATCCAACCTATTTTCTCCAGGCTTGCATTCTTCCCATCATGCCACATGATGGAAGTTCAGTCTGGCTGAGATCTTAGCTTGGTCCTTCTTCCAAAGGTATACTGCATATTTAAAACAGATTAAATGTTTTCCTAACTCACCTAATAACTAAGTACATCCACCTTCCCTGCAGGAAAAGCATCACAGTTTAAATCAATGTACCAATGTGTCCCCTGTCTAGGGGAGACAAAGGAGATGGAGTGAGTAGTAAAGTCATGCGAAAGACCTGAGATTAAAATGATTTGCTGCATTATGTGGAATAATGGTATCTGCAGTTCTGCTTTCACACAGTTGTTAAATGTAGGGCTGCTTTACCATAGGTAATTGTGCATGGGCTTGATCATATAAAAGTCCAGAGAACACAGTGATGGATTCTGTGTTTCAGATTATTTGAGTTCATGAAGTCATTTTAAATGTTAACTGTTGCCAAGGAAGATTGGCCACTGTCAAAAGAGTTGTTTCAAGTCAGTTGGCCCACCAAATACTACCCAGTCCAATTTGTTAATGCAGCGCATATGTCAGAAAGTGGCAATCAAAAAAGTCAACACAGTGAATCCAAGAGTCTATCTGTGACCTAATAACATATTATATGTTTTTTCAGATGTGTAGGAACCTTAACATAATTTATTGTCCCTTACCTTTGGGAAATGCTAGCCTTCAGGCTCAACTTTACTCTGCAGGTGCCCCAACTTCATACAGTATAAAAAAGGGAAAAGGGGAGGATGGCATAGAAATGGCATAGGAAAGATAGTAAACTGGGTAAACTTGGCGCATTTAAGGGTAGCATTAACACTACATGGCAACCTTTCAAAAAAGGTATCCTACACACATACGATGGAAAATCAGATACTGGTTGCCCTAGTAGCAATAAGTAAACTGTGCCTTGATGTGACTGATAAGGTCTCTCAATTGGAGACTTAATTGGGCTAAAGTCGACTATCCTTATGTAACACATATTCCTTGGATGCCAGTGGCATAGGAACTGTGTTAAGAAGCACAATGTGTGTCAATAAAGGGAAGGTAGGGTAGGTTAAGGTCAGCAGTCTCTGAAACTGAGGAACTCTAATATTTAGAAAACACATAGAAGAATTCAAGATGGTAGGTTTCATTCACACAGGAATTCATAGGGCTCCTGTGTGTGTGCATGGAGAAGACTGTGGTTACTTAAGAGAACTGTAAGCTCTTTGAAACACAGTTTGCCATTTACAGTGAAATGGCGGTCATAGCTTCTCGACTAGTACAGTTTAACATTCTGATGGGTGTTACTAAGCATCTGTCTTACTTCTGATTCCTGACAATGTTTACAAAATAAGTGCGGGAGAATGTAAATCCCAGCTCCCCAGCCCATGAACTAATACACCACTCAAAGCATGGTTCTGCAGTTGTTAATACTGTATTATATTTTTCAAACATAGCACCCCATAGGCTATAGTCTATCATACATCTCTACTGTCCCTTCTTAATAGAAACATGTCCTCTCTTTTACATTTTGAAATGGAACGTAGTCTGTACTGGAAACTTTCAGACACTCCTGGCTTCTAAGCAAATGCTCTGCTCTCAAGCTAATGGAAACCAGCTTAAAGCACGAAATATTGTTCCTGTCATATTTCACTGTATGCACAATGAATAGGGTCCTGATTTACTGAGTCTTCCATTCTTATTTACTTTTATAAAAGGTCTAATCATTACAATTTTTTCTAGATTTTTAGGCATAGGCTTGTTTTCTCTTACAGTTGTGTAAAAGAGTTCTTGTTCCATGTCAGATTTTCTGCATTGTCACATATTTTCACATTCATTTTGGACAGATCATCCTGTGGTAAAGTATTACAGAAGCCCGACAGAGCAAAAACCACTGATATTTTAATTTGTCCAATGTGCTAGAAAATTAAACACAAAGCCCTTTCCAAAAAAAGGTATTGCCCTTTGTAAACTCAACCCAATGTAATGGGCTATGAATTGGGACAGTACTACTGTAGTGATTTGTTCCATCTCACTGGAAATCTCTAAAAAAGCAAGGTTTCAAACCACATGGCAAGTCAGACTCAAAAGCACACTAAAACATTATACAGGAATATACAGGCCTCTCAAATCATAGTCCGTCTTCATGACATCACTGTGAGAAAAACATGGAGAAAGGTTTGAGGCACCTCCTGCTTAGCATATTCATGACTTATTTTCCTGGTGTTATCTCTCCTTTTAGCATTGCAAAGGCTGAAAGAAAAAAGATAAAAAAAAATGATAAAGATGAAGAGCAACACAATTACATAAGTTAAAGTACTGAACTGCAAAATGGTGTATTTGGACAAAGTTATTGTCACGGAAGCCTCAGTGCCCTGGCCTCTTGGAGGGGTCTAGGGGCCGGCCTCCTCCCTACAGACTATGGGCCCTGGGAAGGGGTTCTGTTTTTGGGAAGGTGGGTACAAGGGATCCCTTGGGACTACTTTTCCCCCCTGGTACAGAGTGCCACGTTCCCCAATTACCAGAGACTCCAAAGACTGTGGAGCTCAGACACAGATTTGGGGTACCTGCATTTCGGGAGAGGGTTTTATGTGTGGTGTGTTACTTTCCATTGGGTGAGGACTTAGGACAGAGACCTCTATGGTCAGTGTTTGCACCAAGATCTGATATACTGCCGGTTTCAGTCAGAAGTCAGGGAACCGCTGTGTTTACCATCCTCCCCACAGACTACAATAGTGACCCCCTACTGGGCTGAGGTGGGCCAAATGCAAATACTGAGCATTGTGCAAATAAGGGCCTGATGGAGAACTATGTGAGGTTTGCTGTGACTATTGTATGTAAATTGCCCCCTGGTACCGTTTAAATACTGGTGTGTTTTCAATAAAACTCAGTCCTGTTTTCACCTTAACATTGGTGCTGTCTAATGCATGGGGTGCGCTGCTGTAATAACTCTCTGCCCTTTTCAGGACAGTACATGCGCTGAATACGCTATGCTATGGCTACCTACAGTGCCACTGCAGCATCCCCCTGAAGGATTAACCACTGGTGTCTCGGCAGAAGAAAGCGCAGCTTGGCAGGAGAACCCAGTTACCCCGTCACAGGTATATATCCACCATTCTGTGGATGCTCATAGATATCCCAGCTCATCTCATTTTTCATGTACAGTGAAGTCTGTGAGTTGAAACCAAGCAAATAAGCTCTGTGTTTAATGTTTTCGCTCTAGAGAGAGTTGACTCTCTAGACAGTTGACAACTGTGCGGTTCTGCATTACACTTGCATTTTTCCTATTTCATAAATAACTCTGTTAATTCTTCCCCATAACATTTTTATGTTGTGCATGAAAATGAAAATTACATTATTTTTATTATTACTACAACCGTATGATATTTACACGCTTGCCACTGCTGCTACTATAACACATTTGTCAGCAACATGAAATAAGAATTAGAAACTTGCTTTCCAGAGTTTATTTTTCTTACTCCAAAATTTATTTCATTGATGCCAGAGGGAAGCTTAAATAATTGTTACCTTTAAGGCACACAGCAAGTCAACAAAGTGATTTGAGCGTGTGTGATCTAACTTGCAAGCACCCGTTTGTAGACACAATTCTTATCTGTCTTCCTTTCCTAACAGGAAATCCTAGAGATAGCCCTGAAAACATTGTTCCTCTGTATCCCCCTTTCCCTTGTTGCCTGTTAATAGAATATATTTTGCAGAAAGAGAACTGATAAAGTTAGATCACGCTGTACTGTTTGGCCGCAGCCCATATTGTATGTGACTGTTCTCACAGATCTCCAAATTCGAAGAATGCTTATGTGAAGAGAAACATCAGATTTCCCCCTCTGCATCGACTGACACCATCTTTGTCTATTAGACAAGACTTCTTGACTTAATCTTGATTTGTCATTGACATCATTGAGCCGTCAGACTTATCTTTTTTTATGTTCTTTGTCAAATGTGGGAATCCTTTGAGCCATTTAATCCACTTCAGATTCATTAAAGAATATTTTAAGTCTAAAGACATTGAGGGTTTCGACCCAAAGTATCAGATGAACATATGTGCATTGTGCGTTCTTAAACAGGGAAGTAAGCCTTTATGTCCTTTGTTAAACTAAACATGGGGTTTGCCCCTTCTGCTTAAATTAATTCAGGGCTTTTTTGGGTTGTCATACACACAAAAACAAAATCTTCATTGAAAGTGACAGTTTTAGAAGTTGATACCTTAGTGAACCTGTATAGCTACTGTACAGCCTTATGTCACGTCAACAATATAAAAATATGTATGTTCATTCTGTGCATATATACAGAATTGTGCAAAAGTTTTAGGCAAGTGTGAAAAATGCTGTAAAATAAAAATACTTTGACAAATTGACATGCATTTTTTTATGATTTAACAAAAGGCAAAGTGAGTAAACAAAAGAAAAAATCTAAATCAAATTAATATTCGCATGAACACTGTTCACCTTCAAAACAGCATCACAGTTTTTAAAGGAACTTGGCACATAGGTTGTTCCAAGCTATTTGGAGAACGTACAACAGTTCATCTGTGGATTTAGGCAGCCACAGTTGCTTCTCTTTCTTTATGTAATCTCAGACAGACTCAATGATGTAGAGATCAGGGGAGAGTCATACCATCACTCTTTATTGTTCTTTACGCTGAAGATAGTTCTTAATGACTTTGGCTGTATGGTTGGGGTCCTTGTTGTACTGCAGAATATATCGTATTGGCTTGAATATAGACCGCACACGATTATAGGCCGCACCCTAAAAGTTTGGTGCTATTTTAAAGAAAAATGTATTATTAAAGAAAAAATACACATTAGTGGAATGGTAAAACAGTATTTTATCTAGTGAACAGGAATTCATGTATTTTAACATTTTTGGTATCTATTATGCAGTTAGTCAGCATATGTTATAAACAAACAGAAATATGGAAAGCCAATAGCCATTTTAAGGACCCCCCTTAATTCATAATGCATCTTACTGACAGATATGCCCTATGTCCCCCTGATATGCTACTCTGACCCCCAGATATGCCACTCTGACCCACCACATATGCCCCCTAGAAATGCCAATCTGCCCTCCTGATATGCTTTATGTCCCCCAGATATGCTTTATGCCCCCTAGAAATACCACCCTGCCCCCCTGATATGCCACTCTGCTCCCTAGATATGCCACTCCTCCCCCAGACTTACCAATTCAACCCTAGACTCCCTTGTGTCTATCGGGGACAGCCGATGCGCCCAGACAACCTCCGCTGCTGGGGGGAAAAGTGTGACCTATATTCGGGCAAATACGGTATTTTGGGCCAATCATATTCACCCGTGATTGTGTAGCATGATGGATAAGTATCTGCCTGTACTTCTCAGCATTGAGGAGGCGAGACCTGCAAGGAACCTCCACCATGCTTCACTATTGCCTGCAAACTTGTACTGCTCTCCCCCTCTTGGGCGAAGACATTTCCTGCTGCTACAGCCAAATATTTTGACTCGCTTGGCCTTGTTTCCACATTGGAGGTATGGCCTTTGGCCCCACGTCTTCCATGAAGATCACTTCTAAAAAGACTTCTCAGAAAAGTATGGGTGTATCAGGATCCCACTGTTTTCTGCCAATGCACTGCTGATGGCACTGCTTGATATCTTATGATTGTAAAGGGAAGTATACATAAGAAGTCTTTCATCTGCTGCACTAAGTTTTCTTGACTGACCACTGCGTCTAGAGAACATGTCAAAACTTCTGATGCAGTATAACAACCTTTGTGTCTTGTTCCTGTGCTCTGTCTTGCCATGGCCTTGTTTGTGACTTTGTCTGTTCCTCACTCGGTTTTATTCCTCTTACACAGCTGTTACTGTTTCAGTTGATGTTTGTGTTTCAACCTACATATTAAATTGATGATCATTAGCACCTGTTTGGTATAATTGTCTAATCGTACACCTACCTGTGTCCCTTGAAGAATTGACACCGTTTTGAAGGGTAGTCACACCAAACATTGATTTAGGGTTTTCTTCTGTTCACTCACTTTGCATTGTGTTAAATGATAAAAAAAATACTATTAACATATCCATTTTTTTAAACATTCTTTCTCACAACCTGAATATTGTGAATCCCAGCTCCAAATGGTGTGCACCAGCAGCAACAAAAACAGATTACCACACACACACGTGAAAAAGAAATATTACAGTCAAAAATGTTAACTACTTATTGTGCAAGAAAATGTTTGCTAAAATCAGATAACCTGGTAGAATGTAGATTAAAGTCTTCTTACAATTTCTCACAGCAAATTTGTTATAACACAAAGAAACAACAATATTATAGTATACACTGTGTTAAAAATCTATGGGCTTAAGAGTATACAGCTATTTCACTCACAAACAAAGAAGATATGGCATTTTTTGTAAGAAATTGTAAGACATTAACCTACATTCTACCGGATTATCAGATTTTAAGAAACATTTTCTTGCACTTTAACATTTTAATTGTATTATTTTCTCACACCTGCCTAAAAATGTTGCCTTTTTAGTCTTAGCCCATATTGTCCATTGTAAATACAGCCAGCTACCCATGTCTCAGCCCTTGAATATCTGGGGTCTAAATGGGGATTGGGGTTCAGTGACCTCTTTCTGGGGATTGTGGCCTGGGGACAGCTTTCCAGGAATTGGGGTCCAGGGGCATTGTGAGCTTGAGGGCCTAGTAGCCCTATTGCGAGCAAGGGGCAGTGGGATGAGCATTGGGTAGGGCATCAGAAGCAGCATGGGGTTGGATGGGGCAGGGGGTCCCTTTCTTTAGGTTTGTACTGGACCCCAATATTGCTGATGGTGGCTCTGTATCTGCATTAAGCTCTACTGAAGCAGCAACCGGTCATGCTTTAACTAGGTCTTGTCTGGGTCACGATTTTGCAAAATAGATTAGGTAGATTTCTGCCAGAGCAATGGAATGTGTTGGCTGTACATTAATAAGCTTAACTTTATATTGCAATAAAATATGTATCAGTTATTCCATTATAAACATTCAAATATATTTCAACTGGTTGTGTATTGTTTCCACTACCCTTGTAGTAGTATGATATACAGAATTAAGAAGGCAGAGCATACCCCTTACATTAATAAGGATTGGTCCTTCCAATCCTGTGCTTTGGTAATGGTGTTAAAAAATTTAAATTAATATATACAGTATATTTAAGTAATGCGTAGTAAAAAACTGACCCTCAATTTACCAATTCTCTGGATTTGCATTGTTTTGTTATTATTCCCAAAGTGTTAAATTTATATCTGGTATTCTTTAGGAATGGAAATACATTAATTATGTTAATGTTGCCATCGCGCTACTGAACACAGCTTTACTGGAGAAAAACAGTGCCTTGCTTTAAACCAAATATATCCATACGGTTATACTTATTGGAAACCAAGCTAAATTAACTTACTGATAACTTCATAAAATGTTGCTTTACTGTTCCTTCACTCTAAATTATAGTGATTTACTATTACAAAAAGTTAAATTGGTGGGGGTGCAATTCTCGTATTGTCTCCGGTTTGTTATAGTAAACAATATTCTACAAATCCATTGTCTTAGATCAATATGTATGCGACAAAGATTTTTGTTAACATTTTGACACAAACCATTTAATTTTTAAGAAATATTAAAATAAAATAGCTTACTGTAGACAGATATAACAGAAACTGCTTTAGTGTCACTCATCTCAGCCTAGTTTCTACCTTTACAATGGTTTCCCTGAAATAAATGTCTCTCACAGGAAAACATTTTTTTATGGATTAAGGCTAAAAATGTGATAACGACTTATCCCTTAACCTTCTTCACTCCTAAAGTCTACAGAAAATTTCTCCCCAGGATGCCCTTAACAACTTCAAGCTGTAACAAGTTTATAAAGGACAGCATGGCTTCAGTAGAAGACTTATACTTTCTGGCCATGTGTCACCACTTTTCCTCTGTTCTGACATCCTGTCCCTAGAGGGCTTTCATATTGTACAATGTCTGGATCTCAAACTTCCCTTAGTTGACCTAGCAATTAGGAAAAATTTTACCTCTTGTTAGAAAGCCAAGGGTGGGTCACTCACTCCATTAGGGACTAAGTAAAGTTATTGACAACACATGCGTTAGACTTTATCACCAAATTAAGAATATGTATCTAGGGAAAAGCTGCAAGGCTATAATATCGGAGTGATTTTATATATATTTAATGATTTTTAAAATCCACCGAGTATTTCTGCATGTTGGAACTACTTCTGCTGTGTAAACTGTTAGAATTAAACACTGTAAGGAGCTTTAGGCCCAATGATCCCCAAAAGCCATTTCTCAACAAAGTATGCATTTCTCCGAAGGCCCTTACATTTGAGTTTTATCTATTCTGAGGTATTATGATAAAATGGTAAGTTTGTCATTATTTTAAAGTAATTTGGAGTTAACTTATTATTGTCTCTACTCAATACTGTCACACTCAAAATATGTAATGGTGGGGACCCGAAAGGTGATGAGAAACCCCTACACTTAAAGACAAACAGACCAGGGAGCATTTGCTATTGGTTTTCTTCCAAAAACAATATATGATCAAAATGATGTTTTAAAACAGCATTTAATGTGGATTAAACAAACTTTTAACTGAACGCTCTATAACAAAATGAAGATTTGTGTGGCAACATTTTAACCGTGTTAAAGTTATTCAACGTGACCACAGACTTAGTAGTTCAGGTAGCTAAATTCTATAATTACAATTAGGCCAGTAATATTTAGTATAGTATATTAATTAAATACAGTAGATCAAACACAATTATGAATAGTACAAGATCATATATATTGAAAGCACTATTTCTGAGCAGGCACTTTGGGCACTCAATATTCATAGTGATGGTGTATCTTAATATATTAAGATATAACACTATTTAGCAGGGTAAATGTAACAACACTATTATAAGCATTTATTCAATAGGATAATAAACTCTAGTGGAAAGATCTTCCTCAGGGCTTTTTCATCAAAAGCCATCCTAAAGTATTTGTGCAGGCTAAAGAGTAATGTGTGAATTTGTTTTCAATCATAGATGCTTATGAAGTAATCAACAGGGTAATCAACGAATCACTCTGTAAACATAAATCTGAACCATTTACTTCTGATGAAAACATTACATGGTTGATGATGTCTGATGATGACAGAATGGTTGGATGGTCTTATGACACCAGGCATACTTCTCCTAAGAACCTACTTAGCAGAACATTTGTATATTTCAACTTGTGGCTGAAAGTAACTCAATTGCTACTCTCTAATTTCCCTGAACACTTTAAAATATTAATTATACCTACAATATTGCCTCGTGGGGATTTTTGTTACTTGTTATAATTAAATATGATTTTTTAATTATTTTAATAACCCTAGTTTTCAATTAATGCCTAGCACTAGTTTGTAAAATCTGATCAGCAGCAAAATGCAGTTTGTTCTCTCTTAATAAAAGTTCTTCTGCTTGTCACAGGAATACCACATTGTTGACGCTCAGTTGCAACACTGACACCTCTCTGATTTTAATTTCGTCCCATCATAATCAGCAATGTAGGGAACCACTCTACTAAAAGAACCTCATGCAGGCACCACCACTGTTAAGTGACACTTTTGGTTTCACATACCCTTAGATTCACATTGACTTCCTTATTATGCAAAACAGTCAGATACAGTTACGACTTGCAAATTCAACCTATTTGATAGGCTTGTTACACAGTCAGGGTTTTCCAATGCTGCACTCAGGCACCTTATTATGGGACGGAGGGGTGCCCCCCCCCATCCTGCCTGTCCCTAGTCAGTGTAGGCTAGATTACAATTCTATTAGTTATACCTTATCATGCATATGTCATTATTATTTATTGTTTTAAATAGCGCCATCATTTTCACAGCACTGTGCAATGGATATGTTAAAGAGACAGGAGATAGAATCCAGCAATTTTGGGTTGTGAAGGCCTACATCACACAAGATACGTCTGCAAAGCATTAGCAATTTGAAATGCATTGTTAATCCTTCAGCTGTCTCCTATTAATCCACAAAGCAGACTTCTTCCTCCCTTTATTTTCACTCAGCATTGTTACTCACAAGGAGTGAGGCAAATTGACAAGTCTGCATTGTTCCAGACAGCTTAAATGTGGTAGGCAGATGTGACTACATTACTGCTCATATTTATTCAGAAAAATGTTAACATCTGTGACATGGTGACATGTTTAAAAGCTCCACCTTGTGGGACATTAGGGATTAACTGCTGCCAACTGGACGCTGCAGCATTCATGGAGCAGAAACAGAAAAATGTCCGTTAAGGTTGTAAACTGCCTCTTTTGGCTTGTCTATCATCACCTGAGCATTAACATCTAGCAAAAAAAGTCAGAAATGTACAGAAACTGCCATGGAAAGAGGCATATGTTAGTATTGTAACTAATTACATTAATGTTGGATTCTTTTCGTTTATGGTCGCAACCCAGTACTGGTGCCCATCACTAGGTCACCCAAGGGGTCCCACTCTGCCCTCTCTCTACTAAGTAACAGGATATGATCACTTGAGAGTTAGCATCTAGCAAAAAAAATGTCAGAAATGTCCAGGCAGAGGAACTGCCATAGAAAGAGGCATATGTTAGTAGTGTAACTAGTTACATTATTGTAGGAGTTTTTCAATTTATGGTCACAACCCAAGGGCTCCCACTCTGCTCTCTCTGTACTGAGTTGCAGGATATGATGTTAGTTCAACGTGTGTGGAATCAGGGGAACAGTGTTAGGGAGCTGCCAAAAAATGGAGTGAGTGAACTGCAGGAATACGCTTAAATAAAGTGGAGACATGAGCATTACCTCATGTTGGTTATACTTGGAATTGCTATAGTGGGGGAAAGGGCATTGTATGTGCTGTTACAAATAATATAATTACATTAACATTACTTTAAATACACAGCTGTATAGTTGTTATTCTGTGAAGGCTTCACAGTGGTGTCATTAGTCTGTATGTTAAAATATAACTAGTTTCTACTGTGTGTCGTACTATGCCATTTGCTTTAGTGGTCTTCTCTGTTGTTTCATGTATAACACCATGTCATGTATATTCCTAAATGTTTATGTATCATAATATCAACTATTGTGATTGTACGCATTATCATGGTTCATCTAAACAACATAACGTTTAAAACAATATATATAAAATAACTAAACACTATCATCACTGTTACAAAGAATGTATGGATGGGAAAGGATGAGATTCCTCTGGCGGATTACGGTCTTCTAAGCGTGTATCAAGCCACTTGGCTGGGCTATGTGCCCTCCACTGTAAGCAAACAAATATTATTGTACTTGCTCAAAGGAAGAAAAATTCAATGAAGCCCACACATACCTCCCCATGCCCAGTGGCATGGGTGATAGCAAAGTCCTATTATACTCAATTGAGGATGCAATGCTTCCTCCAACCACTTGGTGTCACTAGTATGTGAGAGTATATATACACACTCCTGCAACAATTTTAGTATCGGCTACTATTTGTTATGGGATGGCTGGGTTCTAAGCCCCTTCAAGTGCAAATCACTAGCCCCAACCCACCGTGCATAAAAACCTCATATATTTCACAATGTATGTGTTGCATGTAATACCAGAAACAAGAAATTAAGTTGAAAAAAAAACACCATAATAAGTGCAAGTCTCAAATGCCATTAGATGTTTGATTCATTTTAATGTTTTTTTTTTTTATCAATTATCCGTTTATTCAAGAAGCACAGCAATAGCTGATTCATTTTAATGTTAAAGGTTATATAATTGAATAACTTTGGGTGCAAAAAATAACAGGAAGGACAAAGTTAAAGAGATGACTTCATGCATTCTAACTTCTTAAATTTCTAGCAGTTTCCTTTCATGAAAAGTAAACATTTTTATCCCATATCAGACTCCTTTATCTCTCTGCAGTTCTGTGTCCCCAGCACCATTCCCCCTCCCGACAACATCTTTGTATGTTCCAACTATGGTGGGCCCCGTCTGTTTAAAGCCATCTCTGTTTGTTTTCGGATGGCAGGCGCGACGCAGGGGCACTTCCTGTGCAAGCAGGAAGCAGCCATTTCCCGTCAATTTCCTGTTTCTATGACAACCAGACCTCAGAAGCAGGAAACCTTGACCCTGTTCAATTGGTTGACTTTTCAAAGGAACATTTGGAGGAATTCATTGACCTCTTTCACAGTGTTTTATTTTGGTAGCTATAGAATTCAAAATGTTCTTGACAGTGTTTGCATTAATATTAAGTCAAGTATTTAATCTACTTCAGTCAAGAACATATTACTTCTTTCCTTCATCCAAAAGCATATTATCTCTGATTCTATTATATCTCACACCTTAACCCCATTTGTTCTAATCTTTGAGATGAGCCATTTTTAAGCAGTGTTAGATAATATTATTGCATTATGTGTTATACCCTAACAGTGTTTGGTATTTATGCTCAAGCTACACATCAATACCACAGGCATAATACCACATAACTAAGCACTATAGGGTGATCATGCATATTATGTTAGTATTTGCTTTTGTTTTCCATTGTATCACTAGTATGCTTCAGAACGTAGATTGGAAGATTATAATTTAATTTAGTACTACATGCTTAAATTTTATTAGATTTATGTATATATTATCAAGAATTATTGATTGGAGTTGACTTGGTTGTTTCAGTGCAAGTAAATAAATCTAAAGAAGTGACAATATGTGACAGCACAGCTTTGTGGCCACCTTTTTTTCTACTGTCCATGTGTGGGCATTTGTCATCATACAAAGATAAGAAGATGGACACTTTCAAGTTAGGTGCATCACAACAAATTTACTAAATATTTGCCTGTGGTTTAACTATAACACTGAGTTGTGTGTCTCTAAGTTTTATTTCTATCTGAAGAAGAGACATCTGAAGTCCAGAAATGTAATGTAACTTTACATCTTTTTGTATGCTGATACAATAATATATATAAACTTAACTAAAGGCTCAATTTTCTCTTGATTCATAAAAAAAAATCATAAAAGAGTTGTGTTCAGTCAATCTTAATTAGCTCTTTTAAAAGTAACTGCAGGTTACCCCTGTTTAAGGATCAAATCCACAGACATTTATGCAATCACTCCTCCAGGAATTCAGCTAGGATTAAAATTTCTGACACTTGGGAATCACATCGTTGGGAAATATGCAGAAGGTTGCCAATACCTTCTCATTGGGACCAGTCCAACGGAAGTAGATTCTGGGCCAAAACTGTCTCCCACACAGTGATGCAAATTTAGCAAGGGAGCACATCACAAATAAATGATTAAACATATGGTTAATATGTGAGTTTTTTGTGCCTTTTTGTTGACTAAATCCTAAACTTATTTCACTATAATATAGTATAATATAATAAATCACTTATTTCAAATAAGTAACAAAATATTTAGTTGCCCTGTATCTTTTAACTTAAATGGCAAATACATGGGTCCATCTTTTATTCAGTTCCTAATCTCAGGATTAGGACGATTTATCCAGGCCTACTTTTTGAAATAAGCTTTTTGCTTGATTGACATTTGACTTACCCTGCTTTTTCTTGTTTCCATCCCCTAAACTCTCAAAGGCACAATTGTCGTTACTCCTAATTATCAGTTCATAGTCATAGTGGAAAAATAAATGTTCTAATATTTTTTTCTATGCGATTTTTTTCAAAAATGTCAAAGATTTTTATTCTGCAAAAACTGCTTATACGACCAAGTGAGATTTACAGTTAGTCTTGGTGTTTTAATTGCATCTCTTGGTTCCTTTCTCACCATTCTGTCTTTGTGACCTCTCTGGGTTGCCATGGGAAAAAATGACTTGTCACAACACCAGCTTGTGACCTAATACCGCGTCTGAAGAGGAAACGGGTTTTAGATAGTGCTCAACTCTGCAGGCGACACAAACAGTTGTGCCAAAGGAAACAAATCATTTAAGAATAGGTACACTGAAACGGAAAGATTTTATGACACATGTCTGCTTAGTTTCACCTGTAATCTAAGGTGACAACACAGTTTAGTTTAGTCACAATCCCCACCTAGTGTATTTACAGCAGCAACATGTGCCTGTAAAACTAATCACTAACAACACATTACATTGTACTTTTCCCAGGTCCATGAAAGTTCTAGGAGTAAAATGTCCCAACAACTCTCACAAAAATGTGCACGACATAGATGGGGAGTGGGTAAAGCATAAATAAAACTTTTTTTTTACGTTTGTAAAAGTGGTCAGCTATGCAACTAAATCTATTCATTACTGCCCTATTGTGTTTAGCTATCACCCCTGGTCTGATAGCTAAACACAATAGATAACATTAGTATAATTTAGGTTCACTATATTCCTAAAGTTTGCACTAAATCCACAAATATGCCAGGTAAACCATTAATAGGCACAGGAAGGTTGGCAGCATTCATATCTGAGGCCACATGCAATAGTTAGTAGTGTCTTAAGCATATTCAAGACACTTTACAGAAAGAGAATGTATAGAATGTCCATGAAAGGTGCAGTCCTCACGGAGAAGCTATCTAAAGTCTTCTATCGACACCGTGGTGGCTGTATGGCCAGAGGGAAAAATCTCCCAGCTTTCACAACAAAAAGGTCAAAAAGAAATAGTGCAGGAATTGTATATGTGTTTACTTTATTGCATAAAATATTACTACACCAGCCAAATGTGATGTAACGAGAGTATATAGAAAAGTTGTCCAAAAAATGGCTGCAAGTAACATTAGCCAAACTCTTATACAGAGCAACACACTTCCACCCGGTCTTGGTGCGTAAAAAATGTCTTAAGGGCTGCCCCTGTCCTCTGGAATGCCCTTCCCCCGGCATTTTCATGTTTCCCCTTTGAAAAATCCCTCAAGACCCACTTCTTCAGGGATGGCTATGAACTTACCCATTAATGCTGTTCCTCCCATCTTTCGGACAATACTTATAGTAATGTGGCTGGTCCGTCATTAAGAGTGGCACTTTTACTTCATGTGCAATATACCCCAAGATACTCCTAGATTGTAATCTCATTTGAGCAGGGCCCTTCTTTCCTCTTGTTTCTGTAAGTCTGTAAGGATCAGGGCCCCCTAGGCATGTACCTACTGTACCTAAAGGACAATCTGCCACTGATTTTTCTCAATTGCGAGCCATGCTTGTAAATTTTTTATCTTTATGTTAGCTCCTTTGTTTTTAAAAGAGCATATAATTTATAAGTTTAATAAAAAGTCTGAACGCTTAAACATGGGACTTGGGAATTTTTTTGAATGTTTAAAATTGTAGACCTGCTAAATTTTTACGAAGCCCTGAAAACGTGGCCAGACGAATCGGAGAAAAACAAAGCAAAAAGCTCCGAATTTTCATCAGAAATTCATAGGTCCACATTCACTCACACTCTTTCACACTCGCATTCTCGTTCACTCTCTTTCTCTCAAGCTCTCTAAGTTTCCTTACAGTCTCCGCTTCTGACGAGAATGAGAGTGTGAGAGAGTGAGTGAATGTGAGCACTGGGCAAAGAATTTAATTCCTGAATCAGAAATGCCCCCAATTATTTGGAGAAACCGAGTGCAGGGAACGAAATTCGAATGGACCAAAAACTAACTGACAAATTGTCTAAATCGTTTTTAACATGTCTATAGAATTGCCAAACATTTTTAGCCAAAGCAATATTAATACACAGCTGTGTTGGGATAAATATGACATGGTTGACATAGGGTTTTAGTGATGCAAGGAATAAGCCCCTAACTTTAAGCAATGCATAACAACACCTTGTGGTGCCCAATCCAATAAGTATTTATCTAAGCTTTCTAATGAAGGAACAATATACCATCCAATCCTACCTTCACACTCTATGCCCCCTTACACTACTCTGCTGCTCTCAATTTTACAATATATATATTTAAAACATCAATTACTTACACAAAAGAGATCATTACAGTATGTGGTTCTTTCTAGTTATAACACTGTGACCGACCACAGAATTGCTTAATATGATATGATTGTGCTGAAAACAAAAACATAGAGATAATTCAACAAAACAAACAGAGAAAAAACAGATAATTGATATGGTGGCTTCGACTCCTTTCACATGAAATGTTAACTGTCCTGAGCAACAATACTTAGCTTCATTTTTTTCTTCTCTCTTCTTTCTCTCTTTTCATTCCCTACTACCCAATCCCCTGTTGCTGATAGGTGTTGCTCCCCACTCCTCTTTGTCTTGTGTCCCCTACTCCCCTCCCCCTTCCGGGACCCTTATGCTCCCCATGACCACTTAGCTGTACTGTGCACGCGTATTGCTAACGGTGGATGTACCATACCCCGCGCACTACACACGGGCAGACTACAAGAGTTACATGTGGCCCCTGCTCTGATGATAATATTTCCTCATCCTTGTGATGTGGTTGGCCTAGGTTTGCTATGCATGGACACGTTGGGCTAGGCTTTCTTGTTCTTTCTTCTTGCCCCACGGACTTTCTAATGCTATATATCTCGTGGAGTCTCTAGACCGGGGTGATGTGTTGTCCACCAAAGACAATGCAATGTTATGTTTCGCTCTCAATGTACCCCTGCGTCGGGGATCTATGCTTTTGTTCTGCTTTCTCCCCACTCTGTTCCTCCCTTCCCCCGTCCCCTTACTCTCCCTCCTTCCTGATTTCTTTTGAAAAACTGAATAAATCATTATTTACAAAAAAGAAAGCACAAGCTATACATACTTTTCATAAATGTACTTAAACTTGATGGTTCTCCTTTTACTGAGTCTACCATCGTTCACACTTGCCTTGTGAATTCTCAATAACTGATTGTCCCATGTGAAAACTGCTTTGCGGGGTTACCAGGGCCCTGTACAAATGTGACCACTATTTCTGTTTGTTGCAAGAGAGTTGTAAAGTAACCATTGGGTCCCTTCAGCGATTGTTATTGGAAATGGGTTCATAATACTTGTGAAATAGGAATTTGTTTGAGAATACTATAGTCCCAACATGTCATTGAGATAAATACCTGTACCCATGAACCTATGTGTGCCTTCTTACCTCTGACACACTCCTAAAACCATTAGGAGAGCTTTAGGGGGCCATCTCTATGAAATTCCCATGAATGATATTTGCAGTGATCTTTAATATTGTCTGCATGCCTATTTTCCCATATTACATTACATTTATTTATAAAGCGCTGGCAGATTCCGCAGCGACGGTTGTTGTGGCTTTTATTAAGGGGCTGTGTCTGTGGCAGAGTTTTTTGTGCAAATTGTAGATCTGGCCTTTTTATCCCGCGCTCTATCCACATTGTTCATGTTCCTCTTACTTCTTATAAAAAGGAGTTTATATTGCTGTGGAGGCATCACTAGAATCTGGGCCTAGGGGCATCTCATAATTTCAACTGGGTGCACCAGGTACATCACTTGAATCCACAAGTTAGCCCCATTGTCACAGCACCACTGAAATATTACTATATACGTTTGTGGGGACTATAGCATTACCGAAAAGTTCCTTAAGCTGGGACTTTTCTCCAAAACCAGTCTGTCATAGACCACTTGCTATACTTTGCAACACTCTTTTTCTTTGGAACTAAATCCCAACTTGTATAAAAGCTCAGCATTTTTGACTTCTAAGCGAATAAAGTTAATACCAAATAGATTTTTTTTTGGAAATGCTAACAGTGCACTTTGTGGTTTAAATTTATCACATATATTTAGTACAATACAGCCTTTCATGACTTTGATAGGGCTGCTAATTATGTCATTGCTTTGATGTGTCTGTAACTTCAGGGACTCTCCCACACTTATTAGTACGGGAAAGCTATGTTTGTACTGCAGAACTCAAGACGTTTGTTTCTTCAGAAAAAAAAGAGAAATTTAGCTCTTGCATTTGGTCACCCAGAGAGTCTCGACTATCATGGGCACCCTGCCACAATATAATCTTGAGGCAGTAAACAATAACCCACGCCAACTTTTATGCGGAAACTAATCTGGTAATTGCAAGGCAAACACATAGAGGCCGCCCACCAAGCACAGACTGTGTTCTTTATTTCTCAGTGGGAGGGTTAAAAATAGTCTCTGGATTTCAGTTAACGATTGCGGGGGCAGGCGTAGAAGTGCCGTGTTTATCAGCACTTGCATTGGATCTCCTGAATTACGGAAATGACTAACATCAGAGCTTCATGCATAGGCTTGTGTTACATTGTGTAAATAAGGCTTGTGTTTCATTGTGCAAATGGCCTACATTAATGTTCCCGGTAACACAGTACATCGTTGCCAAAAATTTGACACCTTTCCCTAACAATTGGATGAACTCGTCCAAAAAAAATAGTTACACCAAAATATGCTTCACCCAGGGGTGGCGCTACTGTATAAGCATATTAAGCAGCTGCTTAGGGCACCCATTAGTGTTAGGGTCCCCCTTGATCATATGGAAGGTGTGAGACACACATTTGTCTCAGGCTGTTCGAAGTGCAGTTTTGCATTATATCAGAAAAAGGCCTGAAAACATAAAACCTTTTTTTCTCAAAATAGCACAATGTGATAAGGTAAGCTAGGTATGTAGCTATTAGGCTTGAATATTCAGCTTCGTATTGCTGCAACTAGAGTTGGATAAACTGGTGCACTAAAGCTCAAAGCATAGCTCATACTGGCTCTTCTGGAGGGGCCAGAAATAGAAATTGGGTAAATGGTGTGCTGTATGACCTTGGGCTGCTCGGTTCCGGTTGACCTTGGGCTGCTCGGTTCCGGTTGACCTTGGGCTGGAAGTTGCCAGGCCTCACCTGGATGCACGGAAAGACCTGTGTCTCCTAAGCCCAGTTTATTTTCACTTTTTATGAGCCAGGCAAGGGTCTAGCTACACCCAGCTTTGCTTGTGTCTCACTATAGTCAGCCCACCCATCTTTACCTACAACAAGCGCTACATGTTAAAAACGCATGTAATGTGAATGACTTTCTCTGGTCACTGAGTGGGGACATCAGCACTAAAAACATTCTGTATCATGTAAAGTATAACATATGTAGTATATGGGACACATGTAGGTACTTATGTTCTGCAATAAAGCAAAACTTACTCAAATATATTTTAAAGTGCACCTGATGTATAAGTAGTCTGCAACCACATATGTTATATCACATTAATTTCCTGAGAATTGAAGTGCATGTGTGGGTTCCTCGGAACATCCTTATCATCACTTTACTGAAATATTACCATCGTTCTATACATTTCAAACCTTTATTTTTCTCTGTGGTGTACCTACTTTTCAAGTGGTCTGGGAATCAGACCAAGGAAAGCTCTTGTATACTAATATACCGTATTTGATTGCCTGCTCATGTTTCTGTGCAAACCGAGAACTTAGCAGACATAAATCTGCTTCATTTTATTCAAGTAGAAACTCACCATGTTCTAGAATGAAGTATTAGGAGGGATGAAGATGATCCCAAATCATGAAAAGTATAGAGGAAAAAAAAACCCAGTAAATATAAAAAGAAAGAGAAGCCTGTGATTGTAATGCATGGCTACATTAAAAGGTTTGTTTCCTGTTATCAGCAACATGTAATTACTGGATAACCATACCTACGTTAAATATTTGTTTATAGTAATCGTTTGATTTCTTGTCAAGCAGGCACACCCAAGCGTCTAAGACCAGTGGCATATTAAGTAAATGGAAAAAAAACACTTTGCACCATAACGTCGACAGATTTGGGCACGTTTTCCAGACATGGTTAATGTGCTTTGACTCTTGAAAAAATATTAGATAAATCCTGAAGCACATTCATGAACGACATTAATTGTGGAAATAAACCTGGAACAAAGACCTTGATGCTACTGAACCCTTTAATGACAATAAAAAGCAATATCTGAGCAGCAGATTCCATTTCCGATGAAAGTCCCACAATCTTGCATACTCTTCAAGAGCCAACCCACGAGACACATACAGAAAGCCTCAATGGGTGGTGCATACATGG
Source organism: Spea multiplicata (assembly GCA_009364415.1). Lineage (NCBI taxonomy): Eukaryota > Metazoa > Chordata > Amphibia > Anura > Pelobatidae > Spea > Spea multiplicata. Next base: position 7,546 of record VKOC01046770.1, on the reverse strand, counting down.
AAGAGCAGGTTTAGGCCTAGGCCTAAGAGAGGTACTGCACTGAGATGAGCAGGAAAATATTATGTGGTATCCCACCAATATAGACAGGGCTGCTAATTGCAGACATACTGTTGGAACACCATTGTGTTGCCACTATTCAACTATTCAAAAGTATAAATAACATCAACAGAAGCACGGTTTTCTATTCACCCAGCTCTAATAGCATATTTGCACAAAAGAGCATAAGGGATGAACCCTTGTGATATACATACCTAGAAACTTCCTCATTCCGAGCTCCCCCCCCTTTGTTCTTTTGGGTAATTAGTCCATTAAATGGGAAGAACTGGGCATGAGGTAGATGGGCCTAAACATTTCTCGGTTCAATACACCAACTCAGTGGGCGAGATCTCTGGAGTTCCCAGGTGATATACCAGTGGAAAAATGGAGCCTGATAATTTGCTCATTTATCCTAAAATACTAAGATTGTAATAAAAACCCCGAGACTTTGACGCAAACTGACACTTCCCTGATATCTACATTTACCTTGGCAGAGGCTTTTGCTTAAACCTTTCCCACTCCAAATTATTAAACACGTACCAGTTTATTGACTCTTTGTTCATTTTGTGTAATATTGCGTAATATTTGCGTAATATTTGCGTAATATTGAGCAATATTTATGTTTGTAATATTTGGTTTTATGAGAGATATTTGCTGAGAAGTGTTATAAGACATCATACAGCAGCTAGTTAAATATATTATTAAATACATCATAATATTTAAATACATCAAACATATTGTATTTTTAGGCACTCTCTACTATAAATTACACTCTGTCATAATGTTTCTATATGTAGCTGTTCTCACCTACCATGATGTATAGTAGAATAAAGTTTAAAAAAAAATGGCGTTTTTCTATATTATATTCAATGGTAACGGTTACAGTATATACCAGCCATAAACATGAATTCTTATTGGTCATATGTATAACAAACAACTCTTGTATGGCATTGTCCCAGAGTCTTTGGGGTTTTTAAATGTATAATCCGAGCAGAAATATAACTTTTAATCTTCTCAGTCAAGTTTCCCTTCCAATAAAGTGTTTCCCTTCCAATAAAATAATAATATAAAAAACCATGATGAAGTGTCCGGCCTGTGCCATTGAAGCTGTTCATTAGCATACGGGGCTTCACTATGATATTATCATATCCGGGGAACTGTGTGGGTTTTTTTATACCGAGTCTCCGGTTGAAGCTTTGCTTTCCTGGAACTCCAGGTGACCTTCCTGTTTCCCCCGGTAGAGGATAGGGATTTAGTCATGCCTACTCCCTACCCACTTTCACTCCTATCGAAGGATATCAGAACTACCCCTGTCGCATATGCCCTACCCCCAACTGACTCACATCTACCCTTCAACCCATACATGACATGGTTAACCCCGCCTTCAAATCTGGCTAGCTCCACCTCCTCAGAAAGCCACTCCCTCATAAGAGGAAAGGCTCTGTGTAGCCTGCACTGCGATATTCCCAGGTATGGATATTACCAGGAGATATTACAATAGAAAACATTTTTTAGTATTATACCGCCTGTTCTACATACATATATTAAACCTACTTAGTACATTATTTGCTTTAAGCTATTTTTACCTTCCACAACTGGTTAAAATAAAGGACTGAAAAATTACATATGGTATTAAAGTTAACGTTATGAGTTAAAGGACCACTTTCTTTCTTAAAATGATTTGCTGAAAGTTCCCCTACAGTATCGTCAAGCAATGCCTAAGATAGTAACCTAGAACATTTATTTTTAGTTTTGCATTATGTCCCCGGGACTTAAAATAGGCCACTTGCATCTGTTTGTCTTTCTACAAGTAAGAGTTCAGTTTCAGTTTCCTGCTTGACTCTAGCCTGACACCCCTTTTGAGTCATTTCGGGTATAAGGCGGCCCTACTGTGCTCACGCAAAGGGCTGTTTACAATTAGACGGTACTGGGATTCCCAGAAAGAGTCATTACCCTCGCAGTTTGTATCCGGACATCCTGAAGCAAAATGCCACAGGTGTCAGGGGTTAAAAATATAATTTCTCTCCATATAGTGGTTAACTAAATGAAACCGGTAGAACAGACAGTAAGAAATAAAGAAACTCAGCCAGAGAACATTTAATTATCTAATATTATAAAGGTTGTTGGGGGTATATATTACCTTGCAGTTGTGATAATTCTCAGGAGATAATTATAATAGAGATGTATGTAGTAAAAACACAGTACTTTGATTTCATGCAGTATTTTTATCCATTTTAATATCCGTTTTGTTGGTTTATGTTCTGAAAACCCAAGGTTAGGGTAACCTCATGATGAATTATTAGTTGCCAACGTTAGTAAGCTTTTACTGCAAGAATGGCTAAGCCGACCCTGCATGATTGGCAACTTGACATTTCAGCAAAGTTGCCAACGGCTTTGGGTTTGCCAAGGCAGTCCTGAACGCTAGACTGTGGCAATCCCGACAAGTGTCCTGTTTATTGGAAACGCAAGCAGCTGAAAATGTCAGCATGCATGTAAACACTACATTCCGTGGGAGCAACAACACACTTGACCTGCGCATGATATCATCACCAGGGAGTTTCCTGGCTTTGGGGACAAACTGAAAAGTTGGTAGGTTTTAGAAATCGAACAGATTTAACTATCCATAATACTGGGCCAAGCAGTCCCTTGTGGCATTGGTCCGTCATTACATTTAGTTGAGAGAATAAGCTCACAGGTCCAAATGTACTGTTTTTGGCATGCAACATGTAATGCCCCTTCAATTTACACACTTTAGCTTACTTATATCCTGTGACTAGGGCGAGCAGATATCTTGGGGTATGAAAAGGAGACAGATATTCATTTTGATTATATTCATAAATGTAACACTAGCCATCCTGTTCGTTTGCTGCTGTGAACCCATACATACACTTCATATAGAAACAGTATCGATGCGTCCAAACCCAGGACGCATCGATACTGCAGCCCGATAGAAAACCCAGGAAATGCAGCCCGATAGAAAACTACGGTCAAACCATGGTCATTACGTATAACCATTTTTAAAAGTGTTATGGCTTTAAAGTGCATGCATTTGTATTAAATTCCATTCGGAATGAGCATAAAAAAATCTTCCAGAATCATCAGAAACCATTATGATTTACAGCATTTGGGAAAATGCCAACTTGATTAGTTACCGTTTAATGATGTCTCACACTCTGTCACGCCCTATGGCTCTTTGTTAAGCAACTTTGCCTTTGTTTCCATCATATATAGTCTATTTATATTTTTCCAGGTACTTCTGAAGTGCTGTTAAATCATTCATCAAGATGGACATTATGGTTTTATTAAAGTTGCCCTTTGAACGTGCATTCATTGAAAAAGATTTAAAGTCCAACTTAGTTAAAGTTTTCTTAATAGCACAGTAAATGAAATTCTGTTTTTGCTGCTCGTAGAAAAGAAAAGACAGCATAGACACAGACACAGTGAGATACATCAAACACTTTCCTTCTCCTGGATATTTAACACATCCTACGGAGCATGATGGATCTCAGTGTGACTTGCTATAAAGCTTTTCCTAAGTACAGGTTGCTCTATGGAATGTGAGAAAATTTGGTAGTCAAATGTATTCTTCCTATAAGCCACATCAATGTACGGCAGATGTTTATAAGGGATGTAGCTCTATAATTGTCTGCCAACTTAATTTAGCTTATTGAATACGTCTGAAGGTTTCCTTTCAGCCCTAAGAAATCATCCTTGGACACTTATATTGTTGTCCCGAGCAGCCTGCACCAGTGATTTGCAACCTTTTTGCAACCAAGCTTTTTAATGGCACCCTGGAGCCGTCAGCATTACCTCAAGTGATTTACATGTCAAATTTGAGAAACACTGGCCTGTGAGAGCCACCTTATTGAGCTTGTTACATGGATAACGTCGCACAGAAATTTTGATGCCAGCCAAATGCTGATATCTGGGAACTATTTTGTTTAGTTTTAAGTCTCTCCATCCCGGGGTCAATTCCCACTTTGCACACAAGGCCAGCCCCGGCTACACATACCACTAGCTCCTCTCATGCATGTCTAGATCTGCCCTCCATGAAGCCTCTAGCCCAGAAGAAGGAAAACGCCAGGTATCCTACCCTGGTAAAATCCAGGTATCCCCAGTGATGCTTGTGCAATCACCCCTAGTGGCTGGGCTTACCATCTAACTAAGTCACTACCAGTTGTTGGGCTAACTTTCTGTTTTCAATACAAGGAGCCAAGCTTTGGTGCTCTGGAGAATGTTTTCCCGATAATGTATGTGATTAAAACAAATACAACAATATAAAACATTTTATGTTTTTAATATCTATATTTACTTAAGTTCCTTCTCCTGACAATATACATTTTAAATATTTTAATCTGCTACATTTAAAACTGTTTCCCTTCTTGCAAGACAGTGTCTACTTTACCCTAGTTAATGGTAATTTCCCACATTCTGCAAACTAGTGCCGATATATGTATGTGTTCTTGTGAACAAAGGAAACCATAATGTAGACATAAAGAAAGTAAGAAATCCCCTGAGAAGAGTTATTTATACTGAGTAATTAACCTTGGCCCGTAGAACTTAGCTGGACAGACAGGAAAACCATACCAAATGCTAAAACCAGCTAGATGCTGCAAACCGAAGCTTCAGTTCATAGATAGATATATATATATGCAGAAATATCTTGATACATAATCAGGTATTCATATTTTATCTCAATACTAAGTCATTGCTTACATTGCAATGTATAGTTTTACAACACAAAGCCATGTGTTTCTGGGCTATGCAACACGTTGGGGCTAACAATTTTGTATGTTTTCTGGATGTAAAGATTAACAATTTTCTATATAGATACAAAAGTGCTGTTCAATCTGTTCTGCTGAATAGAACATTTTTTAACCAAAAGTATAAACCCTTTGAAGAAATAATTAAGAGTTATTTATATTTCTTGGCATATACTTGTCCTGTGATACAAAAGCAGGTACTGATAGGTTGCCATAGAAAAAAGTTTCTGGAAAATGCCTATGTTGTTTTATTCATTAAATCATTTGAGTAAAGAATGCAATGACCCATTTACTAAGGTTTATTTGCTTAACCCTTTCACAAATGTTGGCATACCAGACACATCACAATTCTATGGAACCAGCAATATGCCTGGTACCTCAGGTAGACATCGGCACTCCATTTCACTGAGCATTACTGGTGCTAAGCTGACAGATTCAGTGTAATTCAGTGTTTCAGTATGAGAACCAATTACAATGAAAGTGTCTGAATGCCTGAACCTCCACTAGGGCATTTCCTTCTTGCAGTGTCAAAGGTGTGTAATGGAAACCCTCTGACACAGTATCAGAGACTCATAGGGTCATCGGCTGTGATCAGGAAAGCAGAGCTGCAGACCCTGATTACTGTGTGATCTGCAGGAAGAGTGCTCAGAGTAAGAAGAACATCCACGAAGGTAGAGTACTCATACTGAAGGGCCACATGACTGAGATGAAGGCAGACAATCATTCTTGGTTTAATTTTCCCTTTCTCTGACATCCTGAAGAAAAGTGACCGGAAATCTAGTTGGTGCAGTGGTGATGGTCACATAGGGGTAGGACCTGGTCTGGGCCTCTCTGTAGAAGGTATATCAAAGGGGTTACTGGGGAGCCAATCCTTCTGTTTAGAGAACTTGCTAATCAGCTTTTCTGCCCACCCTTCCCATTATTTTGTGATGTTTTGGGTGCCAGTTAGTTATGTTGCTGGCACGGTGCAAGAGTTAACCACCTATGTGGTCTGACTCTGGGTGCACAAGCCTTAGGCTTTACTGCAGGACACTCCTTAGGCATGTGCCGCCGGTAGTTGCAGCAGGGGATACAGTTTATATGTCTATGCCATCCATGTTGGTCAAAATGAGTTAAATTGGTTTAAGTTTATGGTCATGGAATGATGTGTACTACATTGCCATCAAGGCAATTGTTGGCTTAAAGTTCCCATATGAAGTATGAAGTATGTTTTAAATGAATACAAAAAACAAAATACTGTCTGCGCGTCTCACCCTAATAAAGTTGGCAACAAATATATAAACATAATATAAATGAGAGGTTTTGGTTATATGAATTGGCCAAAACATAATTAAGCTCACCCGCCACGTCAAGGCACACTCTCAATAGGGTGAGAACCTACTCTCACCTCCTACATAGTAGGCACACAAAGCAGTTTATACTGCTACCAAAACCTTATTAATGTGTTGGGGGAGGTGCAATCAAACCTCCTCCCCATTAACCCCTGGACAGCAAGCTGCAATCAGACTAATGAGGAGCCAACAACCTCAAATACGTGCAAACGGGGAAAAGAAAAAATGTCGGTGCGCTAAGCTAGTCTCAGGCTCAAACATACAAATGTATAATATGAGGCCTACCGAACAGTGTGAGCATGCTGCAAATACAGTGTGTTGGCTGTACAATGTATACAAAGAACAAAATACTGTCTGCGCTTCAATGAATAATCATATTTTGTAAAGTGTGTAAAGAAATGTTTTGGCTTGCAAACATCCAAACAACTTAAGCAAATGGGGTACTACTTTTGTTTTAGAAGGGGCGCCTATCCTGTGGAAGAAAAATTAAGTGACATGGCAAAAAATTAATTACCCATAGTTTTTAATATTTTACTTCTAATAAATATTGCTTTATGTATATAGTATCTCACAAACATGAGTACATCCCTCACATTTTTGTAAATATTTTATTTCCACTTATGGGTATTCTCACCTTTGTAGCCAAAGTTTAGACGTTAATGGCTGTGTGTTGAGTTATTTTGATGGGAAAGCCAAATTGACACTTTTATACAGGCTGTACACTCACTACTTTACATTGCAGCAGAGAGTCATTTCTTCAGTGTTGTCGCATGAAAAGATATAATAAAACATTTACAAAAATGTGAGGGGTGTATTCACTTTTGTGAGATACTGTATATAGCTGTATACTAAGGTCCTACTTGTCCTAGAACAACTATATATATCATTTGTGTAAATGAGAAACAAGTCCTGTTGGTTTACAATAGTTCTGATCCTAAATATATTAAAATATTAGAGAGTGCAAAAAATCTTTTGAGTGGAACAGCACCTCTTACTCCATGCCACGAGTCACTCACCTGTCTAACATCCCAAGCATATTGCACACATGCATGGGCATAGGAACCGGGGGGGGCCGGGGGGACAGATCCCCCCCAGTAAGTCATGCGGGGGGGACCGATAATTAAGAAATCCCCCCCAGGGTCGTAGGAACCCCCCCAATAGAAACACCGCAGAGAGGGGTGTCGAGCGGTCGTTTTCAGCAACCGCTCGGTGTCCTTCTGTCTCCTCTGCTCCCTGCCGCCACCCGCCTCAACGCTGCCCCGACAGCAGTGGCGGGAGCGTGAGGCGTCTGTCTCGGTGCTGGCCCTTCACGCTGAGCACCGGCATATGACGTCATATGTGAGAAGGGGGGGTAGGGAGTGGGTAGATAGTGTGAGAAGGCTTGGATAGTGTAAGAAGGGGGGAGAGGGGGTATGA